>CAKLNU010000074.1:1577500-1644309 GCA_922788865.1 Poeciliopsis turneri
CCACCGACCCCGTGAGGAGGCTCAAGTACAAGACCGAGGACGACAAGAGGAACAAGAGGTGGTGGAAGCCGTGGGTGAAGGGAAAAGACGCGGACGGCGAGGAGGAGGAAGACGACGCATGGGACACGAAGAGGAAGAATGGAGATGGACGAATTTGGCGAAAGAGATGAAAACGTTTATATATATATATATATATATATATATATATATATATATATATATATCTTCAATCTAATTCTGCTCATCTTAAAGCAAACCACTCCCGTTGTTGCTGCCGTGACCCAACAGTGTTTTCAAGAAATCTGACATTATAGATTATGCATCATGTATTTGAGAAAAAAATGAAATGGTCCATTTTTTTTTATTACTGACAAAAAAACTGTAATAAAAGACATTTGCTGATTTTAGTTTTTAATTTCTTCTTTTTTTTAAAAAGGTTTTCTGGGGCTGCACAGTGGCGCAGTGGGTAGCGCTGTTGCCTTGCAGCAAGAAGGTCCTGGGTTCGATTCCCGGCCCGGGGTCTTTCTGCACGGAGTTTGCATGTTCTCCCTGTGCGTGCGTGGGTTCTCTCCGGGTTCTCCGGCTTCCTCCCACAGTCCAAAAACATGACTGTCAGGTTAATTGGCCTTCCCAAATTCTCCCTAGGTGTGAGTGTGTGTGTCTGGTTGTTTGTCCTGTTTGTCTCTCTGTGTTGCCCTGCGACAGACTGGCGACCTGTCCAGGGTGAACCCCGCCTCTCGCCCGGAACCAGCTGGAGATAGGCACCAGCAACTCCCGACCCCGTTAGGGAGAAGGGTGACGGAAAATGGATGGATGGATGGATGGTTTTCTGGATAAAAAAGAGATAAAACACCAAAGATAAGAAACTAAAAACTAAAGTTCACTTGACATCAAACATTTTTGAAGAATGTTGCTTGATTCTGTTCAACACGACAGAGATCAAACTCTTTAACCTCGCATACGCCAACGTTAACATTTACACACTAAGCAGAGGGATAAAACTGATACCAGTAAATTAAAAATGTTTCAATTTTTTTGTCTATTTTTGACCTAATGTTAGCATCTATAGATATTTACATACATATTTTGATTAATATACAGAGGTAACCATGGAAAGTGTGTCCTTTGGTTTCCAAGTTTGCTGTTGCTTTTCATATAGAAAGCTGTAGAAGTAACTCTTGGACGTAAGTAAAGTAAATATTAATATTTCATGTATTAAAATGTTGTTTATGAAACAAACAACTGAATAATTTGGTTTTATGTCTGTGTGATTGAACCCACACGTTTCACTTAGAGCTTTTAGGATTCATTTTTGCTGTCAGATTCAATAAATAAGAACAATATTGAACACTTTATCTATTTGTGGAACTCAGATCATTACATGGAAGATTCATTAATTTCTGCTTAAGGTGATGCTCCTCCGACATCCAACGAAAACACATTTATGACGAATAAAATCATTCATACAGAACTCTGGGCTTTATGGAAATCACATATAATACCAGCTTACTGTCCTTTTAGTCTGATAAACGTGTTTCTGTGGAACCAATATTCCAATTTAATGAACATGACACACTATTTGTTAAGCATTGGGCTTTTCCTGTTACAGCATTAACAGCCTTCAAGTAATACTTTAAGAGTGAACTTGGTCAAATTGGTCCATGCTACGGATTACGAGTTGCTGTCATTTGCACGAATCAAACTTTCCGTATCCAGGCTCGAGTACGAATCCCTAAACTGCAAACATCCGATCACTTCATCAGAGCCCCATTCGGAGATATTTCCATCATGTCTCCGTGTTCAGGCGGCTCGGCCTCTGGACAGACTGCGAGCACTTCATGTCCCCAGCTCCTCTGGTCACCTTGTCTTGTAACCAGACAGAGGAAGTGGGCGGAGCCTCCGGGACTGAAAGCCAAGAAGCTGGAAGCAGCAGCAAGGAGAACAAGGTGAATGCAGAGGGAGAAGTCTGTCTGACTAAACAGGCTGGGTCCCGTTTCCAGAGAGAGAGAGAGAGGAAGAGAGAAGAGAAGGTTTGGGAGGAAAGCAGAGCCAGATGTGAGCGTTGTTCTGCGTCGGATCTGCTGCCTTGAGGGGAGATAATACAGGTGAGCAACTGTGAGGATTATCTGATTTAGCAGCAAGTGAGATTACATATGTGAATAATACATGTCTGTAAGTAGGGCGGACTGGAAATAGAACCTGACTTTCAAAACAAAGTGGTTTTCACCCGGTGAGGAAGCTTTCTTGAGCTACGTTCATATCGAGAATTACACATTTTGTTTCATTTTGTATATTTTTTTGAATAGATCACCAATCCTTTATGGTTCGCTGCCAAAATATCATCCTCCTGTTAAAAGAGTGAATGAAACGCTAAAGTGTCAGGGGGCGTTTCTACTGAATACAGTCATTTTGCCAGTGTACCACTTCAAACTACTTTAACCTCATGTATTTTATTTATTTATTTTTATTATTATTATTTGTCTAAAATTGAATTTACAGTTGCTGCTCTGCTAAAAACACAAAACCTTACCAAGCATTTTTGGTCTCTTAGTTTTTCAGTGCAAATATCTTTGTACGCTTGAAATACGTCAAAACTAATTGACAAGTAACTTTTAGGCAACTTTTCAGTTTTAAGTCAATAATTACTTAATTTTTTATTATTAAAAGTGCTAGTTATAAGTGAAATCATCATATGTTATATTGCGTGAAAAATGTCCTGTTCCGCTAGCAGATTACTTCATTTATGAATAGCAGCTTTTCAAGAATGTTAAATAAATATATTATTGCTTATATTACAGTCTTCTTGTCCCACTTTCTCATCAATATTAAGAAATTATTTACTTAAAACAAGCTTTTATGTCTTGCTGAAAGGTTACTTGTAAGTTCATTTAGTCTTATTTCAAGTGTACTAAGATATTTGCATTAAAATACTTTATGTTTATAGTGTGGGTACTATATTGACCCATTTTTTTAAAATTTGTCAGCTCTTCTGCTTGTTTGGATGTGGTTTGATCAAGATACAAACCAGGTCAATGTAATATTCTGCAGCGTATTGTTTGCATTACCGCTAACGACATCATCCACAGCAAGATCCCCCCTCCTCTCCTCTCCTCTTCCTCGCCCAGCGACGCCTCACCATGGTGGACCTGTTCGTTGACCGGGTTCTTGTGAAGAACAACAAGGACCAGGACGAGCTGGACACGGAGCGCGAGATCGTCATGCGTCTGCAGAACCGAATCCTGATGCTCTTCTTTGCCTCTGCCGAGTCCGAGACCTGCCAGCGGTTCGCTCCCACGCTTCACGACTTCTTCAAGCAGCTGACCGATGAGTTCTACGTGGAGCGCTCCGCTCAGCTGGTGCTGCTCTACGTCAGGTGCTGCACTCAGGGAGATGTTCGTTCGTTCGTTCGTTCCTTCCTTCCTTCCTTCCTTCCTTCCTTCCTTCCTTCCTTCCTTCCTTCCTTCCTTCCTTCCTTCCTTCCTTCCTTTCTTCCTTCCTTCCTTCCTTCCTTTCTTCTGTCTTCCTTTCCTTCCTTCCTTCCTTACTTGCTCAATTAGGTTGATCACATAACGTTGTGTCAAAGGTACCAGTTGATTATTTCCGTGCCACTTTGCATCGATGCAGTAATTCGTGCTACGTGTTGTTCACACGTATTCCACTAAACTGGTATTCCTCTATTAAAAAATCACTCTTTTGTCGACTTTGTATAAAAACACCGATTTGACGAGACACTAAATTTTGGTCACATTTGTCTTAAGTAACACCAGAAACGCGTGGAACACTGTGAGAACCTAACATACGAGCGTCATTGATTTTACCATTGATTTTACAACTGTGCATTTGAATGCAGCTTATATGGAAAGTGAATTTGGGGGAAATCTCTAACAATCTGCTTCCCCGTTCAGTCTGGATCAGTCAGAGGAGCAGCTGGACGACTTCCTGAAAGAGCTCCCAAAGAAGTCCCTGTTCCTTGCCCACGAGGATCCTTACAGAAGGTTTGTGGCGATGAGTATGTTTCACGAGACGCGTTGATGAAGTGGCCACGCGTCAACGCATGCGCGCGCCCGCAGGGAGCTGGAGGCCATGTTCGACGTGAGGGAGGTCCCCACCGTGGTGGTCCTGCGTCCCGACTGCTCCGTCCTCGTCCCCAACGCGGTGGAGGAGATCACCCGCATGGGCCCGGACTGCTACCGCAACTGGCACGAGGCGGCCGAGCTCATCGACAGGAGCTTCCTCGTCACCGAGGACTTCCAGGAGAAGTCCATGCGCAGCTTCAGCGACCCCGTCAGGCGACTCAAGTACAAGGTGGAGGACGAGGAGAAGAAGGCGAGGAAGAAGGAGAAGGAGAGGAGGAGGAAGAAGACGCAGCGGCGAGGCTGGGGCGGGGGAGGCGATGAGGGCGAGGACGCCGGAGCGGACGATAAGGACGGCGGAGGGTCGATGTGGTGATGGAGAGAAAGTTGCTGCTTTACTAGAGTTTGGAAGCTCGTTTCTTTTCTTTTTTTTTCTACCCTTCTAAGAGTCTTGTTGCACAGCAAATTTAATAATAAATATGCTGTTCCTGCCATTTTTTGAAATGTTTTTTTTTATTATTCTTATTTTTATTATGGCGTGCTAGGTGATCATGTGCTCTCAAAAGCATCGACCTCACATAAAACCTCTTCACGTCTTCACATTAGAGCAAAATGAGAAAAGTTGGGATTTTCACATTAGAGCAAGGTTGTGAACAGGAACGGAAGTGATGGGTATAATTATTTTTAACATACTGAAAATCATCTGAAAGCTGTGGAACGCGTGTCCACTTGCAGAATTAAACTCCAAACATTGCCTGTGTGCAATCTGACGATGAAATTTCCCAAACGCTCTCACTCTTTTACATACACACTGCCGTGGATTCTGCTGATGTGGATTAATGTGTGCTGTCCTAATCGAATTCATTAAATAAACACATAAGCAACAAATTGAATCTCGCAAGATTCAATTTTTACAATTTTTTAAAGAGGCTGCAGCTGCAGCTGTCCTGAGAAAGCTTCACCGGTTTGCTAGTGAACATTAGGCAGCGAACATCACCATGGAGATCAAGACCAAAGAATGAAGTTGTTGAGAGGATTAAAGCAGAGCCAAAATGAAGCTCCAGGATTCGGACATCAGCGTTCAACCCGCCACAAAAAACCCCCCCCACAAACTTCTTGATGATCGTGACGAAGCAAACAGGGACATTTTATGTGGAAGTGGCCGCTCTGTCTGTCGAGAAAACGTGAAAAATGCTACGCGTGGAGTAAAGCGAAGTGCCGCAAATTACCCGGAACGCACCTGCCTCGCTTTGAAACATGTCGATGGCGTTTTCGTGACCTCTGACAAAGCCCTGGGGCTGAAACCTCTGCGAGATCTCAAACGCTCTGCATCCGGCCGAGTTGAGAGGACAAATCAGTGGGTTTCTGTAAACCCACTGATTTCGTGCATCTCGACTTGTATCGAGACGCACGGTTTTGACTCGTCAAGCAACGCGGCTCTTGTGTCTGAAAGGCCGCTGAAAGCCGCCTCGCCTCGTTGCCGTGTTTGTTTGGAGTCGCCTCGGCCCTGACGCGTGAAGTTTGCAGTCAAGCGAAGGCTCGGCGTGAGCCGCGAGGAGTCCTCCTCCTCCTCCTCCTCCTCCTCCGCTTGTTTTGATCGCACCCAGGAGGAACGACTGAAAGCCGGGCGCTCGGTGAAGATGCAGTTTTCCCGTGTTGCGTGCCGCAAAAAAAAAAAAAAAAAAAAAAATCAAAGCTCGCCTTGCACAATTTGATAAGCGATGAATAATTCAGCAGGATTAAAATAATTTCTGGAGACTGTTTTTGTTTTTGAGAGCTCGTGAAGTCTGGCTGTACTTTAGAGTCTGCATAAGCAGTAATCAGAGCCATTCAGAGAGAGTCAAGTGAAAATGGGGAAACTAGCTCAACAACATAATCAGTGATTTTCTTTCAATGTGCCAAGGTCTGTGTTTAGTCCCTGCACATTTCCCCTCGCTTGTATGCTGGATTGATGACACTTTCTGTGCGATCGGCTAGGATTCCCGTTAGGAGCCGATTCCTCAAAGGAAAATGAAGGAACCTGGTTTTCTTCCTTCATCCTCAGCGTCCCATCACTCCATCACATGCTGTTGGTGCTTCTGAGCACAGTTTTTAATTGGATGTTTAGGGCCCTTGTTCAATTTTCAGACCCCTTTATAAGATTTAAATAATAATAATAAAAAAAAAGTTCAACATATGTCTACGGCCAAAAAGTCACTGGGGTTTATATTTATGAACTCCAAACGCCACAAGAAAACCCTTGTTCTGTGAAATTACTGCTGTTGACGTGAAACGCAAAGTTGGCCTTACCAGTCATAACTATGGGGGAGTCGGAATTTCCCAGTTCCAGCTGCAACCGAAACCCAACAGAACCGTATAAAAGAAAGATGAACACGATCAAGAATATAAAAATTCCCTTCTCACCCACCGCGGGTGGTTCTTATCCTCTGAGCTTGGGTCCTCTACCAGAGGCCTGGGAGCTTGAGGGTCCTGCAGTATCTTGGCTGTGCCAAGGACTGCACATTTCTGGACTGAGATGTCTGATGTTGTTCCTGGGATCTGTTGTAGCCACTGCTCCAGTTTGGGGGTGACTGCCCCGAGGGCCCCGATGACCACAGGCACCACTGTGGTCTTCACCTTCCAGGCCCTCTCCAGTTCCTCCCTGAGGCCCTGGTATTTCTCCAGTTTCTCGTGCTCCTTTTTCCTGATGTTGCAATCGCTTGGTATTGCTACATCTACCACAACGGCTTTCCTCTGTTGTTTATCCACTATGACAATGTCTGGTTGGTTCGCCATTACCATTCTGTCTGTCTGGATCTGGAAGTCCCACAGGATCTTAGCTCTGGCATTCTCCACCACCTTTGGGGGTGTTTCCCACTTTGATCTCGGGGTTTCCAGTCCATATTCTGCACAGATGTTTCTGTACACTATGCCTGCCACTTGGTTATGTCGTTCCATGTACGCTTTCCCTGCCAGTATCTTGCATCCTGCTGTTATGTGCTGGACTGTCTCAGGGGCCTCCTTACACAACCTACACCTTGGGTCTTGTCTGGTGTGGTAGATCTGAGCCTCTATTGCTCTGGTGTTTAGGGCCTGTTCCTGGGCGGCCATGATGAGGGCCTCTGTGCTGTCCTTGAGCCCAGCTTTTTCCAGCCATTGGTAGGATTTACTGATATCAGCCACTTGGGTTATTTGCTGGTGGTACATCCCATGTAGGGGCTTGTCCTCCCATGATGGTATCTCTGGCACTTCAACCTCCGTTCCCTGTTGTCTGAGACATTCACTGAGCACATTGTCTGTTGAGGCTTTGTCCCTGATGTATTTATGGATCTTAGTTGTTTCATCCTGGACAGTGGTTCTCACACTCACTAGTCCTCTGCCTCCTTCTTTGCGGCTCGTGTACAGTCTCAGGGTGCTGGATTTGGGGTGGAACCCTCCATGCATTGTTAGTAGTTTTCTAGTCTTAACATCTGTGGCTTTTATCTCCTCCTTTGGCCAGCTAATTATTCCAGCAGGGTATCTGATTACTGGCAGGGCATAGCTGTTTATCGCACGGATTTTGTTCTTGCCATTGAGCTGGCTTCTCAGGACTTGCTTATTCGTTGGAGGTATTTAGCTGTGGCTCCTTTCCTTGTGGCCTCATCGAGGTTGCCATTTGCTTGTGGTATACCTAGGTACTTGTAACTGTCCTCTATGTCTGCTATTGTTCCTTCTGGGAGTGAGACCCCTTCTTTGTAATCAGCCGACCACACTTCTCTAGTCCGAATGACATCCCAATGTCCGTGCTGTAGATCCTGGTGGTGTGGATCAGTGAGTCGATGTCTCGCTCACTCTTGGCGTACAGCTTGATGTCATCCATGTAGACTGGCTACGGATATATATATATATATATCATAGCTGACTGGATTGCTCAATAGATAAGGCGTCAGTATATCACCCGAGAGGGCGGGGTTCGAATCCAGTCTGGGGCCTTAGGCAAGACCCTTCAAGCTACTGCCTACCTCATACCATGAGAGATACTAAGTTGCATAACATGCCGGCTCATGCCAGAGCACCTTGATGACAAATGGGCTAAGATGGAAATGTGGATCTATTGGAACTACTACTACTCAAGTAACCCTAGTCAGAGAGGTTACATGCAAATTACTTCGACATCAAAACAACTTCGACAGCTAAACAACTAGTAGCTCAGTGTTCCAACATTCGCAAACGGCAACTGCTATCACAACTTGAGATTGACGAGATACCTCGTCAAATGTATCCGGATGAGAGGAACAGGCCCTAAACACCAGAGCAATAGAGGCCCAGATCTACCACACCAGACAAGACCCAAGGTGTAGGTTGTGTAAGGAGGCCCCTGAGACAGTCCAGCACATAACAGCAGGATGCAAGATACTGGCAGGGAAAGCTCAATCATTGAAATTCCTCGAGGAAATTTTATCTTTTTATTTTTTATTTTTTTCGAAGATTGGTAAAATTGTGCTTTATTATTTATTATGTTCCGGCCAGACCATGATTTGTGTCGGACGGCGCAGCGCGCTCACTTCCGCCTCTACGTTGTCGCCCATGCGCAAGAAGCATAACAGCAAAGTTTCCGGTGGTTTGTGACGTTATTTAGGACACATTCTTTCGTGACTGCGCCGGTTCACCGTTTGAAGACGAACAGCTGGAGGAAGGGCACTGCCTTTCCGATTACTCGATTAATCGTAAAAAAAAAATAAATAAATAAATAAATAAAAATAAAAAATCGATAAGAGTTCTCGGTTACTGAAATATTCTTTTACAACAGCGCTAAAAAAACAAACAAACAAAAACACGGTTAGCGCGTTGCATTCAAAACACATGATTGCAATAACACCCTCTATGGCTGCAGACATTTCATCAAGTGTTTTTCCACGCCTCTCCCACTTCCCGCGGGTCGGGGAAAATACAGATGGGAAGAATCAGTGAGGAGCACTGGAACAGCTGAACATGCATCGGATGATGATGGAAGCGGAGAATCATCAGGTGTCATTAACAGCCGACCATCTTCATCGGTGCAACGTGATGATTGGAAATATATATATAGATCTATATATATATATTTGTATAGGCTATGTCTTGTTTCGAAGGAGAGCCGCGCGATCCAAAGTCCTTTTTGCGATTTCCATGGAAGTATTGCAATAACCCAGTGCTGGCTGGCCGTTCATGCAGCAAACACAATAGCTCCCGTTCCTCCATGGCAGAAGCTGCAACACGCACTCAGAGCCGGTCAAGAGGATCCAGATGCTGAAGGGGGCGCGCATATTCCTCTGCTTTTGCCAACACAGCAGCTTATTGTTGCTCACTCAGACAAACCTTGACAATATATCTGAATTCCACCCACCCACCCACCGACCATCAAAACACAGCACACACACACACACACACACACACACACACACACACACACACACACACACACACACACACACACACACACACACACACACACACACACACACACACACACACACTCCCGCTCCTCTCTGCCTCTGTTCACGCTCACACGCACGAGCAGCACATAGAAAGCAGAGACGCGTTGCGCGCTCTCGGGCGCAGAACGCGCAACAAGCGGGACCAGCGGATGGAGAGAGAGACAGAGACAGAGAGAGAGAGAGAGCGAGAGAGAGACAGAGCGAGAGAGAGAGAAAGAGAGAGAGGAGAACGGATGCAAGGCGAGGCCAGGAGTGAGGAAACCTTATCTCTCCTGCTTTTCCAGCTGTTGTCTTTGTCATCTCTCTTTCTCTGAGGGTGTGTGTGTGTGTGTTTTTATTCCCAGGATGATTTCATAAAGCGTTTTTGTTTTGTCTTTTTCGAAGCGAGAAAACAGACGTGACAAAATCTCAACGTCCGTCCCGATGTGTCGCCGCGTTTCATCACGATTGGTCGAAGATGCGGGAAGAGGCGCCCGTCGCGTCGAGGCTGTTTTCCATTAAACATACAAAGACGCACTCGACGAGCGACGTCGGACACATGACAGGCGACAACAGCCTGGCTCGGTGAAGAGAGGAAGAGGAGGACGAGAGAGGAGTGGAGGTGGTGGTGGTGGTGGGAGCGACATCGACGGATGGACGCGAAGCAACCGCGGGTTTGTGCAATAATTTGCGCCTAATTATTGTTCGTGGCGGCTGATCGGGGAGCTATTTTTACATCCGTCCGTCCATCCGTCCGTCCGTCCGTCCATCCCGGGAGCTGGAAAGGCCTACATAGCCCCGCATTATCTCTGGACATGAAACCCGTGGGAATTATGATACCGACGTGACGCACGGTCACACAGACACACACACACACACACGCACACACACACACACACACACACACACACACACACACACACACACACACACACACACACACTCCACAGCGCGGCGGGGAAGACATCGAGGGTGTGCGGTCCACACTGATCACAGGAAGGGAGGACGCCCAGTTGTTGTCTGACAAATCGCGCTGATGACTGTTGTTTAGAGCCAAGCGGATTGGGGCCCAGCACATTTTTTTTGTAATTTTTTTTTTATTGTTATTATTATTTTTAATGCACTGGAGGCAGCGGAGCGGGAGGCGGGCGGGAGAGAACAGCGGGTGAGGGAGTGGAGGAACGGGATGCGGGAGACGCAGTGAGCGCGGAGGAGGAGGAGGAGGAGGAAGAAGAAGAAGCAGAAGAAGAAGAAGAAGAAGAAGAAGAAGAAGGGAACCAGGAGGATTGACGGTAAGATATGAACACTGGCACCCCGCCCCTCACATTAGTTCCCCCATCCATCCTCATGCACAACTGCACATGTATGATGACGAAGAGGAGAGAGGAGAAGAGCTGCTGCTGCTGCAGCTGCTGCTGCAGCCTGTGGCCATTTGATCAGTGACAAACACGCGTCTGACGCTTGAAACTCCTACCTCTGGCTGCCATTAAACCTGGGTCAGTAGTAGAGGAGAGCTGCCCTGTGAAATATTCATAGGCATGCGATTGGCCTCAGAGGGCGACACGCTTGACAAACTGGCCAACGTGCGTCCGAGCAGCAGTAGCGAGGCTGCTGCTACTGCTGCTGCTGCTGCTGCTGCTGCTGCTGCTGCTGCTGCTGCTGCTGCTACTACTGCTGCTGCTGCTGCTGCCAGCCTCGATTCCAAATGTCCTGCATGGGGTTTTAAATGCTAATTCATGACGAAAGAGAGGAGGAAAAAACAAAACAACAACAACAACAACAAAAAAAAAAGCAAGGCGAGGAGGCCAGTATCAATATTTCAGAGCAGGAATGAGAAGACTGGGTCAGTAGGAGGAGGAGGAGGAGGAGACCAACCTGGAGAGGAAGGAAGAGAGAAAGAAAAGAAAAAAAAAACAAAAAACGATGATGGATGAAAGAGGAAGAGTCACGCTGGCAGAGCTTCGATTTTAGGAGGGGTTCGACTTCTCCTGACACGTTTGACTCTCTTCTAAACACAAAATGTGCTGCCGGTTCTTCCAATGGAGGTAGAATTAGTCTCTAACCTTTATGTGGTTTTATTTATTTATTTATTTATTTATTTTAAACAGGTTCCTCAAAGTGATTCAAGCCTGAAAAATGCTGGGAGTTTGTAGTTTTTGTAGTCTCTGCTTTATGTTTCTACAATGATGTGGCAAAAACGAGGAGTTTTTTGTCGTAAACGCCTGCTGATACGAGACGTCCACAAGCGTGGGTCTTAAAAAGCCGTCTCGTCGGGATGCATATCGAGGGAGGAAACAAAGATAATGAGGCTTGTTTCTACATTTACATCACCTACAAGAGAAGAGAGAGATTTGTCTGACAGCACACACACACACACACACGCACACACACACACGCACACACAGCTTTCTGCCTCAACCATCTCAAACAGGTTCCCGTCACGTCCCTTTGAGTCGGTCAGACACAATGAGTCAGTCTCCCTGTTGCGCTGGGAGCTTTTTACGCATTCGGGCCTGCGAACGTCGTGCAGAGGCTGTGGGTGGATGGATCAGCGCAATATCAATCTTGTGGTACGAGACCGGACGCCGGCAGGGATTTCAGCGGGAGCGGAGAGACGCACCGGAGGCAGGCAGCCGATGATTTTTACGGTTCGCGCTGAATTGTTATGTTTTGCATCAAAAGAGCAGAAAGGCTGGGCGCCGCTAATCCAGGGATGTCTGAAGGTTTGGCAATTCAGTCGACTGAAGGTCTGATCGCTGCAACAGACGGTCGATCATTCGATCCCCCCGGAAGCTTTACCATCATGTCACAAATTTCATTGTGTGGGATTTTTTTTTTTTTTTTGTGGTATGAGGGTGGAAGGAACTCAGATGGGTTTTTTTTTTATGTTGTTTTTATTTTTTAACAACAAATAAATCTGGAATGTGTGCCGTTCATTTGTATTCACGGTTTCCCAGTAGAACCGCCTTTCGCCAATGTTACCTCTTGCCTGCTTTGCACATCGACAAAACTCAAGTTGGTGACAGTTTTTCTCTGAAAATCCATTGAGAGCATTTTGTAGAGAAATCCATTGTCAAGCACTGCCGCTGATTCTTGAGCTGGGCTGTGCGAAGCCGTGACTGTGCTTTGGTCCGAAAGGTTCCTCTGTGGTTCTGGCCGCCTGGTTGAGGTTGAATCTGCTGGGAGGTCAAGTGTGTGGGTGTGTCTTACTGTCAGCTATTTCTCCATGGACGCGGCGCGTTCACGGTCATGTGCACTTGTTAGTTTTCTGCCGAACACAGAGCGGCCGCACGGTTTCATTTTGACCTCGCCTTTCCCACCTGAGCCGTGGCTCCTTGCAGCTCCTCCAGAGTTACAATGCATTAGAATGAGGGCTAAAGCAACAGAAGTGGGACTTAAGCCTGCTTTGAACTCCTCCATGGCTTTATCCCGGACTCGTTTCATTTACTCCTCGGTGTTCGGGATGCTTTTTGTTCATTATTGGAACGAATCTCCAAAGCCTTCGCAGAGCAGCTGGATTAATACTTAGATAATATTACGCATAACTGGACTCTACTTACAAACGGGGTGATTTCTGAAGACTTTTATTTAGTTGATTATCTCCTAAAACTATTACTATCTTCTGTCACAGCGAAATATACAATTTGATTCTTTTGTTCTCCCAGTTAAAACGGACGAGCTTAACGTGCGAGTAAATGAATTTTCCCGAACACCAATTCCTCATCCGATACATTTTCTCGATCCCATGGGTTTTATTGAACCGCTGGACTGTGTCCTGCAGACCGTGGGGCCAGAAAGCCTGCGACCGGGACGGTTTCCATGAGTCACATTTTGTCCGCACTTCAGCACAATAATCCACTTTTCTGTCCAGAAGTCTGCTTCGACATGCTTGAGCAGATCATCAGTTCACAAAAGAGACAGACAGCCCAGTCTAACAGAAAAACAGAAACGACCAAATCCTTTCTGTGCACGTTTTTTGTTTGTTTGTTTGTTTGTTTGTTTTTCCGTCAGGTCCCTAAATGTGTGGTTTGTGCTTACATCGGCATGACAGAAATGACAAAAAACATGACAGCGTGCGCTTTAACACAAGCGTTACGCAAAAGAGAGAACTTAAGAAACGGCTTATTTCTTAGTTTACATATTAACACGTAAACACGCCATTTTTGATTTGGATCTGAACGTGTGCCCTGCTAAGTAAAGCGCCGTAATGCCGTACTGCAATATTGTTGGGTGGTTATGTTTTTATTAGCTGCATTTTGGCAATGTGAAACCTCGCAGTGAGAAATATAAGCAGCTTATTTACAAATGCCTTATCTTAATTAGTCCCTCCCTTTCTTTTGTGGAGGCAGAGCAGTCAGTATAAACCATTTACGTCTGTTTGGAAACAAGCAAGTTTCACGTTTTAATAAAGAAGCTTGTTACCCAAAAAGTAAGCAGGACTGCATTAAATTAAAATACTAAGAGCTGAGACTTAATTTGGTTGCTCTTGTTTGACCTCAAAGTGTTTTTTGCCTTCAAAAAAAAAAAAAAAAAAAAAAATCTGTTTCTCATTTAGAGTGCGCTGTCTAAAATTGCTTTATTACGGCAGTTGCACTAAGTGCTCCACGGAAAGAAGAGTGAAATAATTGGTAGGAATAGGTAAAATAAATAAGAAAAACAAACAAACAAACAAAAAAAAAAGCACATCTGGCTGATCGAACAGTGTCCATTTAACAGCGATGAAGTGCCTCACTTTGCTTGTCTTACATCTGAGAAGTGCTTAAATCTGAAACCAAATCCTTTCCGTTCTCCACCTGAAAGCTTCTCCGGGGTTATAAAATCTCAAATTCAAGACTCTCGGTTTAATTATCGGTTCGTTTAGACACAGGTGTGACGCCGTGTTGGGATTAGGAAACAAAGCTCCCTGATAAAGCGAACCGCCAAAAAAAAACAACAACAACAACAAAAAAAACGGATTGAAATTAACTCCTTTGATACGTGATTTTACAGTAATTTGGCGATTATATGTTGGTGGAAAATGAAGAGCATGATAATCCACTGAATTACTTTGCTGTCTATAAAGGCAATCAGTTTGTTTCAGCTGTATGCGTTTTAGTAAACTTTTATTTTACTGTTGGGAAAATCACTTTTCCTGCATATCTGCAGCCAGTTTATCGTGCTCCTCTCACTCATTGCCACCCCAGTAGTGTAATTCAACAGCAAAGACATGAATTGAAATCCCACATTTACAATTGTCTTTTTCCACAAAAAAAAAAAAAAAAAAAAAGAATCACTGAAAGGTTGTTGTCAGTAATTATCTAGGGACCCGTAATTAGTAACTCTTGACTCCCTGTTTCCCAGGGGTACGAATGTAGTGGGACACGGAGGCCGTTTTGCTTCAAACACAGAAAAGAGAGCGTGCAGTTTCAGGAAAGCAGACGCGCGTTCATCTTTGCAGCGCAGAAAATAGCTGCCAGGAAGTAGCTGCCCACCTAAGCCAGGGCAGGAATCGTTTCTTAACAAATGGAAATGGTGACAAGACGGGATGAGGACTCATTTATCTGGGCACCGCACACAGTGAGCATGGAGGAACGGGAGGCGCAAAGGTCTCTGAAACTGTATCTGGTTCTGTAGCACCGAGTCTCCAAGCACTGCAAAAAACTGAAACCGAATTAAGTTCAAACATCTTGGATTGAGGAGGTTTGTGTTTGTTCTTTTTCTGACAAGATACTTTTTCTCACTTAGAGGTTTTTATTAGAGATGCACCGATCCGATATTAATATCTGTATCGGCCTCAGTTGAGAAAGGAAACAAAAAAAAAAGTCTAGATCGGGTGTTGGTGATGATTTGCCCAGTCCACAAGACCAGATGTATTCAGTCTTATTCTATGGTTTGTGCTCTGAGCAACGTCTCTGTTTATTTCACATCGGCTGTTCCACTCTTAACTGCACTGAACAAAGTAAAGTCGAGTTGTTTTTACTTGTTTGACGAAGCTTGCAAAGCTACTTGTGTATTTACGTGTGCTGTACTGGTGCAGAGCTATCAAACACATTTCTGATTCAGTACAATTACGTCTGTCCTTAAAAACAGAAACAATCTAAGTCAATTCGGCACTGCGGGAGGAAACTACAGTATCTGGAAAGAACCAGTAGATCCACGCAGATCAGGATCTTCTTGCTCAGATGAGCAGCGCTGCAATTATTCCACCATCTGATGACTCACGACGTATTAGCATTGGCTTCTGTGCTTCTCTACCTGCTCGCCACGCAACACTTGTTTTTTTTCCCCCCCCTGTCCCGATGATTCCCACCGCCCAGTCGCTGTGACTGATCAAGCCTGCGAAGGAAAGAGAAGAAAATGTGCCCAACACAATTTTAATGAGCCTTCAAACATGCTTTAACTTTCAAACTTAGCAAGGCCGGGTGAGAAATAAGCACTTCTATAAGATAATGAATGTGGGTGGTTCAAGGCAGACTTGTAACCTTTTAGCATTTTCTCTTTAAAGCTGCGTGTTCTTTTATCTGCGATGATAATGATCGGAGACGAGACAGTGACAGATTCAAGCTATTAGGTCTAACACTGGAATGCTCAGATAAAAGCAACAAAATGACAGATGAGGAAATACACTTAAAATCCTGCAGATTGTCTGGCATGGAGAAAGTGCTTATAGGGCGTAAGAGGCAGGAAGTGCTTTTAACTCGAAGAGCATGTGCTGAGGGCAGGATTGGGAACTTGATAAATATGTGAGAAGCCTCATCAATGTTTAATAAACCTCCGAGCAGTTTTAAGAGACTCGAGGCTTTCAGTGACGGAATTTGAAATATGGTCTCGTTCAGAACCATTACAACCTATTTCTGTCTTACGCATATGATTGATGTCTGCAGGAAGGTGAAAGAGTTTTCTGATTTAAACTTTTTAAACCTCTTTTGCATTGAAAAGAGGCTGGGGTCTTTATTTACTACACCAGGCTAACGTATCAGGGTTATAATGAAGACAGCTTTCGTTCATTGTTTGTGTGATTTGTGACGTCCACCTTCGCATGTTCGTATTTTTAGCTACCGGGAAAAAAAACAATTGTCGTTATGGCGGTACATTTGTTGCATTTGTTTTAGTACGCTGCCAATCATTTTAGTTTTCATGTGCTTCAATAAAATAAAAAGTATCCAACTTAGTAAATTTCAAGCACAAACTGTGTACAATAATGCTAAAGAAAGTGGAAAAATACAACAAAAACAAAAGAAAAAGACCAATACGGGAAATACGGGAGTTTCCCAGCCAAAACGGGAAACTTGACAGGTATGTAAATTATTTGGGATTTAAACACGCTAGGAATGTTTGTTGAATCATTGTCAAGCAGTTGGATGAAACTCAACAGTCATGATATTTTTACACCCTAAAGCCAAAAAAATGAAACTTTCTCTCTCTCAATAGAGACTTTTATGGGCAGCAAAACGTAAAATGAACAAAGTCTTAGTAAGCCGAACAGGTTAACCAAACACCTAACTAGCTTGTTAGCTGGTTAGCTTAAGAAACAAACTGATTACTTTAAGCTGACAAGCTAGTTAGCATATTAATTTGGCTAACTCAATAGACCAGCCAGCCGACTAGCTTGAAATAGCGTTTGGAAATACATTAGAGTAGCAACAATGAGCGTTACCCACAGAGCTAACACTCTGTGAAGATCAAAAGCATTTGATCTGGTTCTACATTGATCTGTTTAAACCGTCTTGTACTTCAGAGGGACTTACTTGTGAAATATGCGCAGCATCTCACTGACTCAGTGGAAGTAGTTTACAAGTTCATTAAAATAGCCATTTATTACCCAATCCGGCATAATAAAACAGTGTGGTTACTTGTTAAATTACAAAAACTGAACGTAAGAATTTGAAGCTTCAAAAACAAATGAGATCGTAGTCGGGAAGATGCTCTGGTTATATCTGCAATTTGTGCCTGTTTTTCCCCTTTAGGCAGAGTACAAACGAATGCTTCAACGAGTGCCAAACATGCAATGCTTTAGCGCTTTGAACTTGGCTCTGGTTTGCAACAAGCAAATGATTGACAAAGGGTGACACCTCCTTTCCCTGGAGTCCTGCATCGACCAGACAAACATAAAGGCTCTGAAACCCCTTAAGTGGCTTTGACTGCAGCTCGCAGGCTTTGCCCCACTGGGAGATGCTGAGGTCGATGGTTTGAAACTGGCTCACGGGCGTGGAGGCCAATGTGTTGTGTCTTTTAATTCTAAAATACTATGAGCATTTACGAGGAAAAAAAAAACTAAACTTTCAAGTGTCAGTGTTGAAAATTTCTGCCTCTAATGCTTTATATTTCTGTGTGCAGTCAGTCCCTCTTCCCCTCCATCACCTCTTGATTGCCTTCTCTCTCCATGACCAATACACACTTGCTCACACACACACACGTACACACACACACAATCATTCAGCCACTAGAGCAACAATAACACTACAAGCCTGTTTTGTCGCTTAGCGCTTCATCGCGATCTCCCCTCAGGCATTGACAGCATTGATGGAAGGGTTGATGTGGGGGGTTACACACTCGCTGCCAATCTTGTTGTTGACTTTTTTTTTTTTGCCTCCACGTCAAATATTTGGAATATTTCTTCCTGTTGTTGTTTTTTTTTTGACATCTCCATGCCTTTTTCCAGAAGCATCCATGATGCAGCAAGCAAATCCCTTTCTCTATTTAATTGCCTAAATTTTTATATATTTTCAATCATGCAAATTTGCTGATTTGTTTTGACTGGAATTGTTTTTGAGACCAGCCTTCACCATTATGTGAACGAGATAAAAGTCTACGACAACATATCCGGAGCGTTTGACCAACTAGTTTGAGCACGGAAAATCTTTGGCCGTCGATTTAATTGAGCTTATGTGCTGATAGCAGCAAGCACTTACCCTGCAGACCGAAAGAGAACATCCCCTGTTCATGCTAATCATGGTTTTCCAAAGGAAATATGTGTCTGGTGACGTGGCTCGATAGACAAAACTGTTTGTGTACAGGCCAAAAAAATCAATCGCTTTTGGTATCGTGTGACTAGAGAACCTTCTTTCACAAGTCTGCAATAGGTGCATTCACACCAACCCTGTTTAATCCGCTTTAACTGAACTCTAGTTCGGTTCATTTGGGGAGGTGTGAATGGGCAAAAAGGAAAACTCTGGTCTGGGTACAAACCCAGGCTGAAGTGAAGTCTGGCGCGATTCGAATGCGTTTGTGGATGCCAGTCGGTCCTTAGACCGCTTGGTGCATGGTGTTTATTTTTACCAACAACAAAAGAGAAATCCTGCAAACAATTAACACACCTTACTTGTTTACCGAAGTAAGCTGTGTTCAATGTCTTGTTCAGGCTGCAAAGAAAACAGGTTTTTCAAAAGTTTTGGCTTGTTTGTCACAGTGCATTGCAGCACCAGCTGAAAAGGTAACAAATGTGGCAATTTTGGTCGGCAAATGAACCAAGTCCACTGGTATCTATCATCAGGTGTGAAGACACCCTATGTCTCCGACATGTGTCGTGGCAAA
Source organism: Poeciliopsis turneri (assembly GCA_922788865.1). Classification (NCBI taxonomy): domain Eukaryota; kingdom Metazoa; phylum Chordata; class Actinopteri; order Cyprinodontiformes; family Poeciliidae; genus Poeciliopsis; species Poeciliopsis turneri. The sequence continues at coordinate 1,596,501 of CAKLNU010000074.1, forward strand.
GTGTGAACAGGACGGCTGAAGGTTTCTTTTAGCATTTTTTACAACAGCCAGGTTAATGAAGAGAGCCATTACCAATTGTCTTGTCAAGTCACTCTCCCACCTGAGCTGGCAATCTTAGCAGCACCTCCAAAGTTACCATCATTCTCTTGACTGCTTCTCTTTCCAATGCTATCCTCGCATGACTGTGTCTTAGTAGTTCTGCAGGTGTGCCACACTTTCATTTTGGGATAATGACGTTTTTACTACTAAAATGACCTCGGAAGTATAAAAGTCACTGTTTAGATTTTTACATGTAGAAAAATAGGAAAACACATCATTCTTCTTCAAAGACATTTTTTTTTTTCATCTTTACAGCCACTGGGTGTCCCATTTTAAATGTTTATGTACCTTAATTTATGTATTTTGACAGTAACCAGGATACGCTCACAGTTTACCTCGTTTATCTCCAGGCAACTCATCGCAACGCACTGTGAGTGCCTTTCCTCTCCGTTGAAATCGTTAGGAGTGTGCATTAATGCAAGACTGCGTGTGCATGCGTAAGTTTTTGCACTTCGGGCCGTTTACTCACACACGTTCCCACTAAGAGAGCGCTGCTGCTCCAAGTAGGCCGGCTGGTGGCCCCGGGCTGGATTTTGGTTGCAGGCGGGGTGGATGCGGTGGGGTGTGGGGGACAGAGTGTACGGCTTTGTCAAGGGCCATCAGTGTCCTTGCTCTACTTACTCTGCATCAACACTTACAGGGTTTATGGCAGTGTGAGTGAGAGGAAGAGACAGACAGTCAGGAAAGCAAGCAGGAAAAAAAAAGTAAAACATGCTGCCATCAGGGTTTTTGATGTCTGTGTGCGGCGGGGGCTTTGTGTGTGTGTGTGGGATACAAAATGGAAATGTTTTCATTTGGTGTGTATTGTGGTGGTCCTGCGGCTTCGGATACAGCGTTGTTGGTTCAGTGCATTCAGAAAAGGCCGAGGTTTCTGTCCTCCCTCTTAGTTATGCGTGTGCGTGTACAAGCCAAAGCCTCTGAATGCGTTTTGGACATTTGTTGAGTAGTGACCTAAATCTGTCGGCTGACATTACCTAACAAGAAGGAGCGAGGAAAAGTAAGTCACATTCAAACATACAGGCACGCATATGTTTTTTTTTTGCATACAGAAAGTACAGTGGCTTTAACCTGAATCATTGTCAGGACTGAATAATTCAAACCGCAAACGTAGCTCTTGAGAAGGGAACTCTTACTACAAATATCCAATTAGAGACTAACCTTCACTACGCTCTGTGACTCAGCCTGAGAAACTACAGTCATCAAATTCCAAACATTTTGTGGAGCAAAAATATAACATTTTGAGCCAATATATTTTATTCCTTTATATTATTAAAGCTAGAAAATTTCATCCAAAATTCATGGTTACTGCAAATTAGAATTAAACGTAAACTGATTTAGTTTACGTCTATATATATATATGTTTTTTTTTCCAGCTCTGGAACAAATGAAGATATCACTTAACATGTATCAATTTATTTCTCTTGACTGCTTCTCTTCCCAATGCTATCCTCGTGTCCCGATTGTGGCTAAAATTTTGAATCGGTTACACAAAAACAAATTCATTTCGGCAAAACAAAAACTAGTCAAGCTCATTATGAAAACACAATTTCCCATTGAAACTAAAACCTTGGCAGAAAAACCTCCTGTCGAGCATTTGCAGATGATGGGCTGTCAGACTTTGCTCTGATTGCCCTTTTAACATCATGCCACAGCAACCCACAGTGTTTAGGTTCATACTTTGACTTGGCCACTTTTTTCTGAGAATTTCAAAACAGGCTTCACTTGAGCTCGACATCCTGAATCGATGATCGGGGATTCTTCTTCTTCTTCTCTATTTTGTGCTGTGGTTCTGGCTCCGGTCTGAACACGTAACTTAAGTTCTGTTGATCCTCCAGGTCCAGCAGTGATCAGCTCTGGGTGTGGTCAGCGACATCATAAGTTGAAAACTGATATATTATCTGTTTGGTTTGATTGGTGATCTGAAACACTGAAGTGAGTTAGAAGATGTTGCAACCTTTAATAAAGATGGTAGGTAGTTTAGTTTGCAGTTCCTTGTTGCTTCAGTTTGTTGGTTTAAGCCAGTTTTGTGTCGGTTTCATTGACATGTTTTTCTATTTCCCCTTCTTGTTTATTCAATGTTATTTTGCGCCTCCTTCCCTCTGTTGCCAGAACCCCTGCTGTGTAGCTCACTGACTGTTTCCATTTAGTTAATCAGTCTCACCTGTTCCTTGCAGCAATAATCACCTTCCCCATATATTCCTTCCTTGTCATTCATTATCTCATCCCCCCTGTTGTTTATGCTGTTGTGCTGAACTCCTAAACCATCCCCTAATTTTGCTTTATTTTGTCATTTTTATGCTCTTCCTGGCTGTTTACTTGTTTGGTTTTCCTCCCTGCATCCCCACTGTTTGGCTTATCATTTGTGATTTTTTTTTCTTTCTTTTTCCCGTTTATTGTTTCATCTTCTTCTTCCTGTCTGTGTTTGGGCTCTTCGACACCAAAACCACGACACACAAAGCCCGGCGGCATCTCCTGGGCGCTTTAGAGGAAATGGCTGTGTGTAAACAAATGGACTTAATTGCACACGATCCCGCACACGGAGTCAAACCACCTCAGTGACGGCAGCGCTTTAAAGTGAGACGCATCGAAGCAGCGCCGTCGTGTTTAGTGTGAATTTGTTTGTGCTTTAGAAAATAACAGTTGGCGTATTACAATGTGTCTGATTTATTTTTGTGCTCTGGTTTCCTGGCCTTACTCGAGGGCTGAGACTCTGAGTCGCTCTTTAGCAGCTGCTTGATATTCAGCAATTGCTGAATTTTGCAAAACGTGTTCGAACCAAGCGGCTGCTTACGAGGGGGTTCCCAAAAATCCTCGAATTTAAACTCGCACAACAGGTCATATTTATTGACAAAACAAAAATTAAGTTTGATTCAACAGTTTCAGCATAGATATATATTTTTTTAACTTTAATTTAGAATTAAAGAAATTCAGACGTTTACTTTGTAGAAGTGCAAAGAATAACCTTCACTGCTAGTTGTGTTCGCATGACTTTCATCTTTCATTTGTGTTTGATCTTGATTTGTTCACATGTCGTTCTTAGCCAGCGATACCCAATTATCCGTAATGCTAATCAAGCTAATTAAACTTGGCCCTCTGGAATGAAGCGGTGTTAGTGGCGGGGATGTACTTAACAGGTCGAGGGGACCCGAATAAATGTTTGACCCAGGGCCACATAAAAGGTTTGTCCACCCCTGCTGAGAGGGTAACAGGTTGCCGTGCCACTGAAATAACAAATTGCCTCATCAACAAAGTTGTCAGAACAACAACAAAACTTTACAGAAAAGGAAAAGGGGGGATGTAGAAAGTTGCAAGTGTAATTCCTCTACAACTCTGACTTGCATCATGTAATGAAGGCAAAAAAAAAAAAAATAATAAAGCCTTATTTTGTTCAGTGAGCTAGCTGTACAGGTGGGTTCAAAATAGCAGCAGCCGAACGTCACTTATCAATGGAAAAGCTGTGTTGAAAATAGTAACCGAAGAGTTCAGTCAATGAGGTCAGTCCCAGAGGATGTGAAACAGGTGGGTCCGATTTAAGGACGGAGACAACAGATGCTGATCATAGTTGTTTTTTTGTTTTTTTTTCTTCCCTAAAAGCGTGAATAAAACGACAAAGAACTTTGAGGCTGCTCGCCTGAAATGATCTGAAATTATTTTGAATGAAGGAAAAAACCAGAAAGATGTGGAAAGAAATTGAAAAACTGTCATTTGCTGCGACAACGAGAAGACGGCGACGTCGAGCTACAATGCTCTGAGGAGCTTAAAGTCTGACAAAGATCGCAATGACTGGCCTAAAGGAAATACAAGATAAGAGTCTGTTGGTCACTGAGAGCAACTTTGATTATTATTATTTTCTTTTAGAACTAGTCGGGTTGTCAGAGGAGCCTCAGATACTGAAATGAAGTCACAACGGGAAGCAATTTGGCTCAGGAATGTTTGTCATGCTATGATGTTGAATTTACTCCTAGCATCGCAATGAATGCAGTTTAAAAGGGCTAACGTGGATTAAAAATGAAAAATGTTTTTAGGAAATGACAATCTTAGAGACGTTTAGGTGTAATTAGTTACTTGACTGAGAAGCTCTTAGCTGGGCTGTTGTGGCCGATCCTTTTGGAGGTGGAGGTCATTTCAAACGTCGACACGGTTTTTAGGCAACTCCCTCCCAAAATATAACGAAAAAATAAAACAAGACGCATCTGAAGAGAGAGTGGGAACCATGGAAGTTTGGCCAACAGTTTGCAAGGGGGAAAAATGGGACACCTGAGTTCAAAAAAATTGAAACTGGTCCGTTCAGGACCACCGCAGTGAGTAATCAAAGCTTTCTTTTCATGGAAAAGGGTAAAAAATATTTCCCAGCGTCCGAACAAATGAAGGACTCCGCAGGAGGCAGACAAATGGTTACACACGGCTCTTTTAAAGGCGAGTCGTCCAGAGTGCAAACACGGGCGATTTTATCAAGGCTGAAAAATATTAAGGAGCCTAAAAGAACAGGTTTGACTTATATATATATGGTCAGTCTGAGATAGATTAGTATATAATCTATCTTAATATGCTGATCAGGGAACCTTCAAAAGTATCTGAAATATTATGGAGCCCAACTACTGTTGTTCAAATGCAGCATACATTAAATGGCTTCAACTTAACCTTCCTTTGGTATCTTTCTTTCTCTTTTCCTCTCCCTTTACTTATGTAGTTTTAATTCACTCCTGAGAACAAAGCACAGCAGGCAGACAGGCAGGAAGCAGCAGAGTCGGTCTTTCAAAATAAAGTCTAATGTTTCACGATGTTTAAATTCACTTCAATCTCTCATTATGGTTTGTATAAGTGTGCAAATATCTATCTATATCTATCTATCCATCCATCCATCCATATTGCGTACTTTACCTAAGACATCTATTTGCAAAAATATATTTGTATGTATATTTGCAAAAAACAAAAAGCATCACAAAGCTGCTGACAGATACTTTTTGCATTGCACTAACTATCACACATTGTTCACAACCGAGCTCTGCCCCTAATTTAACTATTTATTTATTATTTATTTTACAATTATCTGTTTGTGTCATAACTTCCACCTGAAGCCATGTGCTTCACCCCTCGGCTCCAGCCGGGACCTCAGGGATGATGTTTTCGCCTCATTAGAATCAGGCTCTGATCCCCAGGAGGACCGCAGCCAGCCACTGACAAGGTCAAAGGTCAAAGGTTATACAAGTAAAAAGTTCTAATTAGGTAACAAAAAAACAAAACAAAAAGACAACATGGACACGCGCTGCCGCTCCTCCAGCCATGATGCTTGCTTCTTCTCCGGCCACACTGCGGCGGCGCGCTGATTAGCATGCTAAGCAGGAAGAAGAAACGCAATCCGCTGCACGTTGTAGTTTAGCCTCTATCTGCCGTTCTGTCTGAGGCCAAGAGTTCAGTCTATATTCAGGAATCATATTACTGTTGTTCTCTTGTAGCTCATTCGCCTGCGTCCCTTATGCTCCCCCCCTCATGAAGCTGCCCTGGGATCACCCTCGCCTCTAGTCAGCTGTTTACCTTGTTACGCCCGCTGTGGATGAGGCCGGCTCTGCAGCATCATTTATTTAGGATTAATGAAAAGTGGCCTAAACCGAGTGTAGCCGTCTGCCTCTGCACGGGAGTGTGTGTGTGTGTGTGTGTGGGCGTGTGCGGGTGAGACAGAGATGGTGTGATGGTGGGAGATTAAGGCTCTTTCATGGGTCAGCGGTCAGTTTCGCCTCTGGCTAATTGTGGACTTAAAACACGAACTCTCTCTGATAACGCTCTCACTCCCTCCCAGACAAAATAGAGGCGGCGTATCTCTCCCTCGCTCCCCTTTCCCTCCGTCTTTCTCCTTGAGACTGCCCTGCGCCGTCGCCATGGCAGCAGCAGATTGAGTGATTTTTCACTGCACGGATTGTTCAATTGTTATCTCTGTTTTTTGTTTTTTTCTTTTTTTGTTTTTTTTCTTGCTCTCTGCCTCTCCCTATTATTCCGTCTCCCTTCCTGCTCTGCCATGTTGTTTCACGTGCATCCATTTAATTTTCTGTGTGGGTTACCGATCATCCTGCCTGAGCTCGCGCGCACACACACACACACACACACACACACACACACACACACACACACACACACACAGAAGAGAATGCAGCTCTTCACTCTCATTTTTTTTACCGATGCTCTCTCTCTCTGTCTCCCTCTCCAGGGTCTCAAATTGCAGCTGCTGGTGTGAAGTCCCAGCTCTTCCTGCTCAGCATGGCCGCGTCCCTGTGGTGCATGGCAGTGGGTGTTCTCACCCTGGCTCAAGTCGCCCCCTCTGGTCAAGGTAAGTTTGATCATAAGAAAAAGTAAATAAATTTTAAAAATGTAGTGACGAAAAGGAAATTCAAAGTGCTAAAATTAGAGAAAAAAAAAGTTTGCGTGTTATTCTGATGTGCTCCAGAAAATGTCACTTTACTGAGCCTGGGAAAGGTTGAGTAGTGAATGGAAGCAGCTGAAAAGCTCATATAAACACTCCATTTCCACTCACAAAAGGTTTAAATGCACTGCAATGTTCTCGCTGTCAAGCTGATATTCTTTGAATATCTCTTTACATCTGTGTAAAGTTAGTTTCCTTACGAGACTGGGATCAAATTACAATTTTTAACTTCAATTTACAAGCGGAGCTGGTTTCGCTAAGAATCACCCAATTCCAATAACCATCTCAATGATCAGTGCATTGTAAGTTTGGCTTCAGTTATTACCTTTAAACCCATTTCATGACATCACAAAAGGCAAACTGTTTCAGGAAAGGCCCGCTCAGTCAGTCGGTGCTGTGATGAGCTCAGCCTCTGTTTTTTTTTTTTTTTTTACCACACAAGTGAATCAGAACTGTGACAAAAAAAAATAAATCGTAATTCGGGACTAAAACTGTGGCACTGAGATGCTATTTTTGCCTAACTTCTCATTGGCAGTGTTTACATTAATATTCACAAGTGTCAGCCATCCCATTCATATCAATTACCGTTTCACTATAGTAATTGATGTTCCGTGGTTATGTAAAGCAATGGAGGAGGAAGTGGACATGATTGAAAAGCTTAGTTTTCTACACATAATCCGTTGCGTCAGTACAGTTATAACAAGTTGCTATTATGATGAAATCCTCTGTCAAACTCTATGTCAGTCCAGAGTTATTTTCTCACAAGACTTTTGGGTTTTTGAGCTTTCAAAAGGTATTTGAATGAACCTTGTCGTGAATGGAAGCACCTGAAAGTCCAAACTTTCCACATATAATTACTTATGATTATATGTGGATCTTATAACATAAGATCTTATAACAGATCTTATAAGATCTGTTATAATCTTATATAACAGATCTTATGTTATGTTATAACATAAGATCTTATAACAGATCTTATGTTATAAGATCTGTGGATCAAGTCAGTTGTTCCTCGCAACCTCAGCACAGATCAGTCAGTCACATTCATTTGTAAAGTACCTTAAAAACAACAAGTGCTGTACAGCAAGCAAAGTAAAACATCACAATTGGGTTCATTTAAAGAAGTAACAAAGTACAAAAAAAAGACATAAATAAAGAGAATAGATGCCTCTAAAATATCTCACTTTGTTCAAAAGGCCAGGGGATAAACATGTGTTTCTAAATGAAACAAGAACAAAGTAAAAAATGACAGAAGTGCATAAAAATGAGCTTACAGCTCAGAGCGTGACGTGGTCAGCTGTTCAGCACCGTGGACAGCGACGCGACACGGCCTTTCTGGACCGAACCTTAAGAGCCAGGCTCCCTGCCATGTGCGCGCGATACTAGAGCCGATGTGGCAAACTGAATTACGGCAACGATAATGGGATTTTCTCCTGACATGTAAAGATTCACTTTGCACAGGTCATGTTACAGTGCGGCCAACGGCGTAAACACCGGGGGTTTCAAGAGAGGAGGAGGAGGGGGGTATTCGGACCTTGGAAAAGTCTAGAATTGTGTCCCCCCCCAAAGAAATCATGAACAAAAAACCTTGTATTTAAACAATATCAATATAAAATGACAATAGAAACGAACAAAGAAGTAAATCTGCCATTCATCTAAGAAAAAAATAAGAATTAATTTTTATGTCCTCCCCATTATTATTAGAACAATGGTTCAGTCCAAAGTGTGGGCGGAGGAATGGCAGCGCTGCTGGCGTGAAGAGCTAGCTGTTAGCTGTTAGCTGTTGCTCTGCAGCACAAATGATAAACCCTGCTGTAAGTAAATACCTAAAGCAAAAGAGACGTAACACGCTTTATGTACTTTTCCTGCTCAACAGGATGAAACACATTGACAATAAAAATCAGCCCGCAGCTCGTTATTTCATTACTTTGGCTGAGTCATGATGAGCTGCCACCACCTTGTTGCCTTGGAAATCAAAACTAGCAAAACTGCTACTTTCGCTTTCATACACTTGGCTCCTTTTTCTGTCAAAGGTAGCCAGTATTTTAATTATATTTATCTCCCTAACGCTTTAATAAGAAGAGTTTCAAACTCTGGAGGGAGCGGCTGAGCGTTAGCCGACCGCTCCTGTATGGGACAGAGAGCAGAGGAGCTGCTGCTGCTGCTGGCAGTTAAAAATAACTGCCGTCTTCAACATGGAGCCGTTAAAGCCACAGAATAAAACCTGGATATTTTTCTAAAGAACTCTGGTGCTGACCTTTAAGTTCAAGTTATGATACGTCCCACATATTCAATTCCTACATATATATATATAGGTTCTCAGCCATCCAGGACAAGAACCCATCAAAATAAATAATAATAAAAAAGTTTAAAGCAACTTAAGTTATCATTTCAATAACACATGGCTTGTATTGAGAATTACTGCAATAAATCAGTATTTATGAGGAATTTTATTAAGTGGAGTTACTTATTAAAACTTGTTTTTATTTAGAGCCTTAAGTTTTTGTAAAGATGTAGCAGAGATTAGATCTGTGACGCTGAACCAAACTCATATCTAAGCAACATCTGAGTCTTAGTTTGACTTCTATGGGTCTCAACTTGTTACTCATTGCTACTTGCTAGTCATTTTTGAAGGTGCAGCTTGAACACACACATACACACGCACACACACAGAACTTAAACCACATTTTACTGAAATTTAGCGACCCCCCCAAAATTGCTCTTACAAAATGTCCCTGTTTATGGTCTCCCCCAATAATGAGATGGGATTTACGCCCTTGAATACGGCTCTAGTATAAACTTCCCAAACTGTTTTGTTTTCACCACCTTCTGACAGAAGAGTCCTTCATTCTGTCACAAAAACACACACACAAAAAAAAAAAAAAACTAATAAACCTATCACATCTGATGACATGCAGAATCCGAAGTGCAGTTACAGTCCAGGGCACATTGTTTGAAAAAAAAAAATATATATATATATTCATTAAGAGCCTGATTTGTGGGGCCAACATTGATCTTTGCAGGGTTTGAATTAGGCAATCTGAGCAAATTGTTACAGCATCCACAGGGGAATCATTAGCGTGTATCAATATTCCCAGGCATGGTAATTAATGACTGATGAAATCAGAACAGGTAATTAAAAGGAACTGGCTCAATTTCTCATGCAAATGTCTCTTTAGCATGAATATTGGTGCGCCTCCTGTAGCTTAGAACCAAAATAAACCGACACAAAACGCCTGCAATAAGACCGAAGTTCTGTAGTATAATCAAATGTCAGAACATGGCTAAAAATGGACATATTTGTTTAAAAAGTTGATTTGTGATGCCATACTAGTTTTATTTAAATCGCACTTTATACGTTTTTCACTTAAATCCTGCACCCTGGTATTCAAGTGTGACAAAAAGTGCAACCAGTCAATCTTTACCAGTCGTTGGTATTCATTACCGAAAAAGCTCAAATTTGCCATGATTTATTCATGTCATATCCTCAGATGGGGGAAAAAAAAAAAAAAAAAAAAGCTAAAGTATTTGCTTTACCTGGAGGAGGAACATTTATCACAGGCCCCCAAAAAGTGATCCCAAAAAGGCTGCATATACACCTATTAGAGCATCTCACACTAAAGGCTCCGAAACTGACGGGAGCACTAAAGTGTGGATAAAAAGAGGCGTGACGGATGCATTTTATCAGGCTTGGAAGGCCTCATCCAGTGAGCTCATCCAGTGAGAACCAAGCTGGAATTTCAATGTGGATTTCATCTTTAAAGCTTGATACGCAGTCTCGGGGCGTTGCAGCCTTCCCTCCGTCGGTTTTAAGTAAAGTGTCACATAAATTGACTTGGGAAAAGAATCCATTACCCTTGAACTTTTTACATAGTTTTCGTATTGCAACAAGAATTTTCTGTGTATTTCGTTGGGACTCTGCGTAATAAACCAACGTGAAGAAGTGCACAGGGAAAAAGACCATCCTTGTTTAGTGCCGTCCATCATCTCTGTTCAGCTTCGTTTTTCCTGCTGAAGGAAAACATCACCGCAGCCCAATGCTGCCACCGCCAGGGTTTCTTTGACGCGTCGTAGGTCTTCCTCTCCACAGCTACCGCGTGCACGTCGTCGCCATTAAATTTGTGAGTCAGCAACCTTTGAAATTTGAAGAGCGATTACTAAAGACGTTTCGAATTACAACAAGAAACATGACCCTTCGGTTAAAAAAAAATAAAAATCCTCGGTTTTCATGCTAAAAGCTGGCATTTCAAATAGTTTAACGCTTCAGTATAAACACATTGAGCGCTAAAACGTGTCTGATTGTGTGCCGCCCAAAAGAGCAATTATGACTTAAGCTTGTTAGCAGTTTATATTTATGCAAACTACAGGCTAAAGGTTTAGTTTTGAGACGTCTTAGTCTTTATTACAACAAAGTGTTTTAATGTTTCCTCTTTGCAAGCAATGCTGAATATTTAATGTTGAGCTTCGGAGTGGGCCTCTACGTTCCTTTCACAAACAGATATTTACAACTTTGTGGCATATTTAAAACCGACTTTCTTTTCTCTCTCTCACTAAAAGATTATTTTATTGCAACGAAAACATCGTCGCTGCATCCCTCCCCTGTTTACGGAAACTGGTTGCCAGACTCTTAAGGAGGTTTCTCCAACAGCTGAACCTCACAAAGTTCACCATTGTTAACATCAGTCTGACTTCTACTAAAGTGCCAAACATGCTGTTGTTCAAACTCTGCTGGCAAAAAAAAACAACAAAAACAAACAAAAAAAATCTGCAGTTTTTGCTAATTTTAGACCTATATTCTCACCCGGCCCCCAGTCTGTCTCCCTTGGGGAGTACCGCAGGGCTCTGTGCTCGAGCCACTGCTTTTCGTTATTAATTTATCGGTTCTTGGCACTGTTTTTTTGATCAACAACGGCCTTTCACTACCAAGTTTATTTTCCCTTTCAAGCTTTGTTCAACCTTTTCTGAACTGCCTCGGCCACATGAGAGAGGATGAAGGGCACTCGGGTTGCTTACATTTATTGAAGGCAGCATCGACTCCTGCCTCAAAGTTGAGTCAATCCAATTGTCAAATCCTGCTTTTGTTTTTCACTCGAATTAATTCTTTTCTTCCAAGACCACCACACCTAGGGCGAGCATTTAGATTTCCGTAATTCTCTTTAAATTAGTCTTAAATGCTGCTGCAAGATTTCTAAATGATTTTTAACACGACTCCAGATTTAATGTCTCGTCACTGGCTCCCTGTCCACTTTACAATGTGTTTTGAGATCATTTTACTTGGTTTCACAAGTTTAAATGGCATTCCCACCTTTTTGAAAATGTCTTCTGTAGCTCGTCACACACTCTGAGGTTAGCTCATCCCATGTTTTAGCTGTCCCCAAAACCTCATCCAGAATCAGCTGCTCCTGATAAGTTGTCTAATTAGCTCCTTATAAAAATTCGCTGTCGCTTCCTGTTTTTAAATCTTGTTTAAAAGTCATTTTTGTTCTGTGGTTTTAATCATGCTTTGCATTATTCTAAATTGTTTTTTTTTATCTTCTCCTCCTCTGTTATTTTGTTATCATTGTGCAGCTGTTTGGTCAGTGGTAATCGCTGTTTTTAAATGTCGTAAATGTCTTTTTACGAGACATTTAAAGATGTTGTTAAAAAAAAAAAAAAAAAAAAAAAGAAAATCCAAAATGACTAAACATTTGGACAGGACCTCCAAAAACTCAGTTTTTTATACTTAATGAAAAATACCTTTGGCTGCCATCTTTGGGCGCTGTGCATCATGAAGCGTTGCACTGGTTTCATGAGTCATGCTCAGTATTTCTCATTCGTTCTTCTGCCTCAGTTTCCATTAAGCTTAGAACATGAAGAAAAAAAATTGTCAAAGAAATGGTGAGCTTCAAGTGTTTCGAGGGAATAATGAGCCTCTTTTAAGGCATTATGAAGATGTTTTTTGAAATTTCATTTATTAATCTACGTCCATGTTTTTCCACCTTCTTGTGCTGCGTCTGTATTTAAAAACATCTTGTTTTAGCACCTTGGCGACAGACATTTTTAAAATTAAAATTGATCAAATAATTGCTAACTGATCATGAATTTGATTTTTCCCCATGTCTTTCTACATCCCCCCCCCGCCTCCCCTACACATTCCTTTGCCATGGCGCTCTTTGCTTACTCTCTCTCTCTGTCTCTCTCTGTCCCATGCAGCCATGTCTCGGGCCGCCATGCCGTTTGGGCTGCTGCGCAGGGAGTTGGCGTGCGAGGGCTACCCCATAGAGCTGCGCTGCCCAGGAAGCGATGTTGTGATGGTGGAGACAGCCAATTACGGACGCACCGACGACAAGATCTGTGACGCAGACCCCTTCCAGATGGAGAACACGCAGTGTTACCTTCCTGATGCCCTAAAGATCATGTCCCAGAGGTGCGTGTCCGCTGAGCTGTGTGATTTGTTCGTTCGGCGAGGAAAATAATGTTCACTGCCTCTTTTACCTTATGTCGCGCTGCAAACAAGAACTTCCTGTTTTGTGTTGGGATCGTGTTTGACAGGCCAACTGAAAGTAGCACGAAACTGCAAAGTGAAATACAAAAATCCGATGCGGTTTTCAAATGTTCTTACTCTTAGTAGGGAAAATTCTGAAATTGAGGGCACACGCATTGGGCTTCCAGAGGAAATCCGGTGCAAGCAAGTGCCTTAAAGGGTATCTGTGATGTAAAATTGACATTTTGCAGGTTTTTGCATCTCAACTACTTTCAAAAACAGCAAAAGCAAAAAAACAAAAAACAAAAACAAAACAAACAAACAAAAAAAAAACCCCAAAAAAACCCCCAGCTATTTTTTTAAATCAAAAAAATTAATGTATTTTTAGTATCTCCCAGGTGTTATGCCACAATCAACAGGCACTGTAACGTTACCTAGCAACTCCAGCTGGGCTCCAGCACCTTTTGTCAGCTGGTTTTACCACTGCATGCACTGTACAATGGCTGCTGGAAAAAATAAGTGTTTTGTTGTTGACTTACCATTCAGAAACCACTTACTGGATTCTCCTTAGTTGTGCATGAGGCGCCATTAATGCTTTTCAAAGGTTCATAAATATAAAATCGCGTGTCTGTTTTCAGCTATTTTCACATGCGAATGTAAAAGTTAAGTTGGGGGTGAAGTGCGGGGTGGTGGGGTGGCCAGCAGTAGCTTATTTGGATTTAAAGTGACAGGAGCCTCTAAAACAGTTCATTATGGAAGGAGCTTACAGTAGATAGAACTGACCAAAGTTCAGGCCTAAATTGAATTCAGAATTTGAAAGAGAACTTGAGAATGGATGTTCACATATTATTGCCGTCTAATCTGAGTTTGAGTTACTACCAAAACAGTTTGCCCGTTTTACACATACATGAATTTGACTTTTGTTATTTGGCCTCGCTTTACAGATGTTAGAGTTTCACCTCAACAGGCGAAACTCTAACATCTCCAAAGGTGTTTTCCAAAGTTTGGAATCGTATTCGTGGAAATTTTTGAACATTTTTTTCAGACGACCATTTGTGAGGTCAGACACTGTTGTTGGACAAGAAGTCTCTTTGCTCTAATTCGTCACTACAGTCTTCTGTCAGGCTGTCAGCGGGCCAGTCCAGCTCTGCCACACACGTCTTTATGGACCTTGCTTGTATTTGAACAGGAAGGAGCCATTTTCAAACTGTTCCCACAAAGTGAGGCGCATGAAATCTTATTAAATTTATCGGTTTGCTGAGAAATTAACATTTCCTGTCACTGAATTGAACTCCTGAGAACAAACCAGACCACACAGGAGTCTGAGAATGTCCTGTTTTTTTTTGTGTGTGTTTTTTTTACAAATGTTTATTGATCATTTACACAAAAGTGATCGAAAGACCAAACCGAATAGTTTTAACCCCATGTTTTTTGGTGATAAGAAAATAACATTTTCATTCTCCAGATCTGATCCAAAGGTCCTCCAGCTATATTTACATCTGAAGGGGGTTCTACAAACACTTCACTGAATGGGGCTCTACACAAATATGTGCATGCCACACTTTTCAGACTTTTTAAAAATTATTCAAAACTTCAAAGACTATGTTTTCTTTTTTTCTATGTGACACAGTTATATGCAACTTTCTGTCACAGTAAAAAAAAACCCCAAACACTCAATTTTGTTTCCATATCATGACAATATATTTTTAAAAAAACATCAGAGAGACATTTAAGCAACGTCAGATATTCTGCAAAGTATGACCTTATTATTTAAACGTGTGAGGGCATTCTGGATGGAAGCAGGTCAACTATTTAACGCAATTACTGGTCAGTGAGCAGCGTGTAGGTCTCTTGCTGTACATAATAAATGTGGATTAGTTGGAAACACTACACCGAACCAATACTCAGGTTTGTGTGTCGTGTGTGTGCGTCAGTACTGCAGAATGTTTAGCCGTGTACTGGCTGTGTACTCAGCAGCGTTTTCCTCGAAGAACTGATCAATATTCAGCGAGAGAGAGAGAGACAGAAAGAGAGAGAGTAGAAAACGGCCCATCCTTCGCCTCATCTTTTTCTGTGTTACTCCCTCGACTTCCTTTTTCTTCCCCTCCCTCGAACTCCATCAGTGTCATCGACCGATTTATCAATCCCGATCCATCCGCTCTGTTCCTCAGATGTAACAACCGGACTCAGTGTGTGGTGGTCGCGGGGGTCGACGTCTTCCCAGACCCCTGCCCCGGAACGTACAAGTACCTGGAGATCCAGTACGAGTGCGTCCCTTACAGTGAGTACGCGTTAATGTGCAATTGAACACATGCACACACACACACACACACACACACAAAAAAAAAAACAAACACAGTAACACACACGAAACACGGATTTAACCTACTTGTGTCATGATGCAGGTTTGATTTTTGATCTTTCACCTTCTGATGTCAGCTATTTTCCCTGAGAGATTGAAGGATATAAATATATATATAAGTATATTTTTTTTCAAAGTGAGATGCTTTATGAGATGTTTTTTTTTTCCTCAGGAAGAGTGTGTGTGCATGTTGGTGTGTGTGAATCACAAACAGAAAGTAGGATGGAGAGAGAGGTGGAGAGGGAGGGACAGGGAGTCCTGAGAAAGGGGGAAAAAAGGGAAGAAAACAAACCGTGGGGCATTTGCAAATTGTCATAAAATGTCACGCGTGTCTGCAAGCGTGTGTGTGTGTGTGTGTGTGTGTGTGCGCGTGGGGGGGGGGGGGGGGCGGTAAGCGCTTGAGCATGCACGCGTGTGTGTGCTTCTCTTTTGCAGATTCACGCCACAGGAGTTGCTCTCTTTTCTCCACAGGAGCCTGATTGAGGGAAGGAGAGATCGGGGGGAGGGAGGGCGGGCGGAAGAAGAAAAACGGGGGGATAATTGGGGGAGGAGGGTGGAGGGAGGGGGTGAGGGGTGAGGAGGAGGAGAAGAAGAGCGGAGTATGTTGGGATTCCTTTATCTTTCTCTTTTTTCTTTTCTTTTCTTTTCTTTTCTTTTTTTTACATGAACAATAATGTTTGTGGTGAGAATGAGCTCCGAAATCTTTATCTGTGCAACTTTTTCCTTTCTTTTTCCTCCTTTCTTTGCTTCTTTCTTTCTTGCTTTCCTTTTCTCTCTCTTTCTCACTCCCCCCTTCTTTCACCCTCTGACTTTTCTTTCTTTCTCTCCCTCTTTTTTTTCCTATGCTTGAGTAGAAGTGGACCAAAAAGGTAAAGACAAAACATTGTAGCATCTTGATCTCTCCTTACCCCCAAAACCCCCTCTTTTCTCTTCTTCTTGTTCTTCTCCTTCTTCTACCTCTCCACTCTCCTCCTCTTCCTCTATCCTGTCATTTCTCTCCTCCTATAACCCTAGGACGTTGTTTCGTAATCATGCTGGATGTTGCCCCCCTTCCTCGCCCCCTCCCCCCTCCGCCCCTTCTTCTTTTTTTCATTTATTTATTTACTTTTTCATTTTTCACACAGTTATTTGATTTTTTTTTCTCTCCACATTTTATCCATCTCTTATTGTATCCAAAGCCGTCTTTTTGATCCAATTTTATCCAGGTTCTGCACCTATGCTCCTCTCTCTTCCTCCTCTTTCTCTTTCTCTCCGTCTTTCTGTGCACACACACACACACACAAAAAAACCCCAAACAAAACCCACAACTGGTCGCACAAACATGAACACCTTCTTTACCAACTCTTTCTTTCTTCCTTCCTTCCTTTCCTCCTTCCTTCTTTTCCAGTCATCCTCGTCATGCTTATTTTCCCTTTTCTTCCCTTATAGGAAGAGCCCCTTATTTATCTTCATAGGAAAAATAAGACGAAACGTGTGTGTGGTTGTTTATTCGTCTGGATGTGCGTGCTTACCAAGCACCGCTGACATGCGAGGATGCGTGTGTGTGTGTGTGCGTGCGTGCGTGCGTGCGCGCGTGTGTGTGTGCATGCCTCTTTGCATGCCAGTGTGGGACTGTCCAGTCTACATATGTGTCCATGCAGTTATTGACATGTGGGTGGACCAATCGTTGTGCCCAGCGTAAACTAACCTGCCCTCTCATTCACTTCAAGGCAAACTTTAGCCCCGCCTTCTGCGTCCCTGACTCTACCTCACACTCTTCTTCACTCTTTTTGCACTAACCACCCTCCGTCCGTCCCCCCCCCCCCCCCCCCACGCTCCTACATACACACGCACACACACACACACACACACACATGAAACACTTAAATGCGCTTATACAACTTTCATTGCAGCGTCCCTGTTGTATTAATCACCACACACACGCACACACAGTGTGTGACTTTTCAACTCTTATTCGTCTCTTCTGTCACCTGTCGCCTGAAACCAGAGGTGTTTTAAATCTCTCTCTTCTTCTCCCCGTTCTTCTTTTTCTCCGAATCTCTCTGCATCATCATCTATAATTCAATTCATTTTTCCCCACCTCTTGCTTTCATTCATCCTCCCCCTCCACCCCCCTCCTCACACCTGCCTCTGCTTTCTTCCTCTTACGTTGCCTCCGCTCTCTTCCCTGTTTCTCTCATCCTGCTTTCCTCCACCTGCTTTCCTAACGCCCGGCTCTTAGTTTTCGTGTGCCCCGGCTCGCTTCTCAGCATCCAGCCGGACTCCTCGCTCCTGGAGGCGGAGCATCAGTCCGGGGCCTGGTGCAAAGACCCCCTGCAGGCCGGAGACAGGCTGTACGTCATGCCGTGGACGCCGTACCGAACGGAGGTCCTGTATGAGTACGCCTCGTGGGACGACCTCCGACAGAACAGAGTCACCACCACCTACAAGTGAGTTTGTTTTCGTTTTGGCACCTGGACCCGGCTCTGATTACCGTTGGACCAGAAACCAATCCTGGAAAGCAGCGTCGCCTTTATCCCCTCCGCTGTAAACATACGACAGCGGGCATCTTTCCAGGAGAGAGAGAAGTGACACACATTTCCACCAGACCTTTGGGAAAATGTTACGTGGAGGGATGAGACAAAAGTGGAACTTTTTGAAATCTGAGTGTGTGTTTTGATCCATCTGGCATAGAAGAGTAGCAGAATTTTCAACTATTAAATACAAAGCTGGTAGCTAAAGTGTGAGGAAGGTGTGAGGACGCTTTGCTTCACCAGAACCAGAACAATGTTCATTGGCTCACCAACATACAACACAGCTGTATGTCACATGACTTTTTTTTTTTTTATTATTAAGACTTTATTCTCATAAAATCATTTTGACTAGACCAACTGGTTCTACTTACTGCTGTGCGACTTTATTCTTTATCCTCACAATATTATGACTTTTTCTCATATTCTACTCTATCTTTCTTAGCCTGTATACAGTACACACAGTGTAACTAAAAATGTATAAGTAACATATTTTTCAAATTAAAAAGAGTACCACCATTGGTAAACTTTTTAATTTCGCTTATGTGGCATAGTTACAAACATCTTAGTATTAAAAACTTGTTAATAAAGGAAAATCAATGTTGTAGATGTTTCATTTTGGCCTGGAAAAAGTTCAAAGAGTTCAGCTATATCACCTAACTTACATGATAACTTATAGTGTTTGTCCACATGCCAAATGAAATGGATATTATCCGTCCTCTTTAACGTGTTTCTCTGTCCTAGGTTGCCGAGTCGTGTGGACGGCACGGGTTTTGTGGTTTACGACGGAGCTGTGTTTTACAACAAGGAGCGAACTCGCAATCTGGTCAAATACGACCTGCGCACTCGCATCAAGAGCGGCGAGGCGGTGGTTGTCAACGCCAATTACCACGACACCTCTCCTTACCGCTGGGGAGGAAAGTCGGACATCGATCTGGCGGTGGACGAGAACGGGCTCTGGGTTATCTACTCCACAGAAGCCAATAATGGACGCATCGTGGTCAGCCAGGTAGGAGGACTGAACTCGGGTCGATAGCGGGAGCCGGGGGGGAAGGAGGAGCGGGAGCAGAAGGACAAGCAGCTTAAGTGCCACCGGGTTTCGTTCCAGGTGAACCCGTACACGCTGCGCTTCGAGGGCACCTGGGCGACGGGCTTCGACAAACGCGGCGCCAGCAACGCCTTCATGGCCTGCGGCGTGCTCTACGCGGTGCGCTCCGTCTTCCAGGACGACGAGGGCCAGGCGGACAGCCGGGCCAGCAGCAACATGGTGGTGTACGCCTACGACACCAGTCGGGGTCAGGAGCTGCCCGTCCAGATCCCGTTCCCCAACCCGTACCAGTACATCTCCTCCATCGACTACAATCCCAGAGACAACCAGCTGTACGTGTGGAACAACTACTACATGCTGCGCTACCCTCTGAGTTTCACACCGCCGCCACCGACCAAAGGTGAGGAAATAACAGATTATGTTACACGTCATATATAAATATATTTGGCAAAAGGAAAGAAAAACTTTTCACATTTTTCAAACGAGGAAGTGAACAACTCTGACATGGATAGTAGAGAATATATTGCTTTTTTATTTTTATTTAAAAAAAATGTGACTAGTCTAGCATTTCATTTTCTTATTCATATCCATCCTCCTTTACTCTGATAGCCCCAAATGAAAGCTCAACCAGCTGCAGTTTGCCAGAGTCCATATAAGAGACATGCTGAACCTGAGGGAGAAGACGCTCTGGTCAGATGATGGTTTAGATCAAGAAGCTTATTTGTCAAAGCCCAGATTTAGATTCCACTGATTAGTCTCCACAAATGTTTCTGATCCACAAAAGATTTGTTTCTAACTGAAGCTGAATTATTATATAAATAAAAATGTGGGCAAAAGAATCTTGATGTTTGCCCCCATAAATAAGCAATAAATCAGTAATTGGAAGATAAATTTTCATTTCCATCCAGATGATTAACATCAGCAATTTTATTTACTAACCTAATTTTCTGTTTCATATATGGTTTCAGTTGAGCAGGTTTTTTTGCTTCATTATATTTATTGTTTTGTTTATTTATTTATTGTTTTATTTGAACAGTTTGAATGTCAGCAGCAATGCCATTGATTACCTCGGTCATTTCTGGGAATGTGTTGATTGTGACAGGCCACCTCATAATTCAACAAAAAAAAAGTTGTTCTTCAGAGTTTTGTGTCAGTAAAATTTGAATAGAAATACAAACACAAACGTGTAGCTGACCTTTTTTTTAGTTGCTCTCTCAAATATTTCCATCTCTGAAAAACTTTTTTCATCCCTTGTGTCATCTGTTTTCTATGGAGAAAATGTCAGCAATGTGAACTGAAGCTTGGGGACAGAACGTAGCAAAATGTGAAAACTGAACACATCAGGACGGGGCGGCGTCTTGTCTCTGTCCCTGCAGGTCCTCTGTCCTCTCTGATGACCACGGTGCGGTCCTACACGGCTACAGTCGCTCTCACCCCGGTGCGCCCGTCGGCCTCGCACCCGATCGGCGTCATCAACAGGGGTCCGATCACAGCCATGGTCCCGCTGACCCCGCGGCCTCCGCTGCGGGTCCCCCTGGCCCCCGGCGGGCCCGGTCAGGTGGGCGGATGCGAGGGCCGCGTCGCGCGAGGAGTTCAGTGGCCTCCGACTCTGAAGGGAGAGACGGTCGAGCGGCCCTGCCCTAAGGGGTCTCTGGGTAGGTGTGCTGTGTGTTTTATTGTGTGTGCGTGTGCGTGTGTGTGTGTGTGAGTGTATCCCGTTTCCTTTTGAAACCCAGTCAGGTGTTCTCTCTTTGAACTCAGACGAGACGGGGGGGAAAAAAAAAAAAAAAACGAGAGAGGAGTTTCAGCGCGGAGAGACGCCGGATTTTGCGATTGTTCCTCTCGCTGATCAGATGCCTCTCCATCCCTCCCTCCCTCTGAGAAGACGCTGTGACGCAGATTATGTTGATAATCCTGTGGTGCATTTTGCCTCGATAATCATGTCAAATCGTTTCAGCACGGATTTAGCACAAAGTTGACTGTACTGGAACAGCATCACCGTATTTCATCTGTGATGCTGTCTCACCTAATTCGCAGGAAGTGTGAGAGACTGGCCATGAACTGATGTTTTAATAAATTTATGTAATAAAAATATGGCTTGAACTTTGTTTTTATAATAGATTCTCCCGACAACAAAGTCTAAATGTGTAAAACTAAGTAGAACTATTTTAATATGCCAAAAAAAAAAAGCTGTTACAAACTCTAAATATAACCTCAACCATTCACACTCACGTCTAGGAATAAAACCATTATTCCGATTGAATTGATTACTGAGATAATTGTCAACTAGTTTAGTGATCAATTAATCATCAAATAGAGAATACAGACTCAAAAAAGACACAATGCTGAAAGAACAACACACTCAGAGCAGTAATTAAGTTATAACTGTACAAAACAATATGTAGATTTTGCATTTAATATGTTATGCCTAAAATTTCACAGTTTTAGCTTCGACCGGTTCAAATTCTGATAAAAAAAAAAATCTCCTATTAAGTACCTTTTGCAGCCCATTATTAACCGTTTAACCTAAAAGTGATCAAGCCCGACAATGTATTGATGTTAAGTCGAGCAGAACGCGCTGGCCTTTCCTCTTTTCACATGTTGGTGTTAGAAAGGTTTTTCAACATTTGTTTTGAACGATCGTCTTCAGGCCACAGGAAGGACATGTTGTTATATTTTCCTATTTAAAACAGGAATCCAGTTGTTTATTTTGGCCTTTTGACATATTTCTAACATCATCAAACATAAACACTTAAATGAAAAATCTGCAGAATGCGCCAGTTTTTGAATCATATTATTAGATTAATCGTCAGAATAACCAATAAATGAACTGATAACTAAAATAACGCCCAAGTATTTTATATTGTCGCAGTTATAAGCTGCGTTTATCTTCAAATCCTTTTTGTGAGCCTAGTTTCCATCGTTATTGTTCCACCTGGAAAGCTAAACACCCCACTGCATCCAGGATGGAAACACAAATCGCTAACTTCTGCTTTTATCACTGGGAATCTGTCTGATCCCAAACCAGAGAGGATGGAAGTTCAGCTTCTTTGCTGCAGGAGCTGGATTTGGTCCAGATCTTCTCCTTTAGTTGCGTCTGCTCTTGCAGAACCTTTAGCTGCTCTTGCTCTCCATTGATGAACTTGTAATTAAACACTTTTATTCTGGGTTTGGGCTCAGATCAGGAGACATTTAGAAATGTTTCTGTTTGTTGTTGTTGCAGAAACAATTTAATTGGTTGTGTATTATTATTATTATTATTATTACTAACATGCAATGAGTTCCAGTTTGAAAACAGGAGAAGGTGTGGGTTTAAGACCTCTTTCTTGTTTTTTTTTGTTGTTTTTTTTACTTTGTCTCCCCCTTTCTTCCGCCGCAGGAATCGCCTCCTATCAGTGCATGTCGTCTCCGGTGGGCTGGAACTCCCGAGGGCCTGACCTTTCCAACTGCACCTCTCCCTGGGTCAGCCAAATCGCTCAGAAGGTCGGTGCCTCGCGCAAACACACATACCCTGACGAGCAAAGACACACAAACATGTGCCGAGCGAACGCCCCGCGGCTCCCTCGCTCTCCTTCCCTCTTTGTCTTTATCTCTCCATCCGTCTCTCTGTCTTTTAAATGTCAAAACATTTGACATCAACAAACACCTCCCGACTCCCGTCCAGATCAAGAGCGGAGAAAACGCGGCCAACATCGCCGGGGAGCTGGTCAACCTGACCCGGGGCCGGATCTACGCCGGTGACATCAGCATGTCGGTGCGGCTAATTGAGCAGCTCTTGGACATCCTGGACTCTCAGCTGCAGGCTCTGAGACCAGCCAACAAAGAGTCAGCCGCACGCAATTACAACAAGGTAAATTTAAAACATGGGTGACCTTTAGTGGAAATGAGATGGAGAAATGTCAGTGATTGCGGGTTTAATTGTTCTTTTAATTTTTTTTTCTGCTTTCAGCTGCAGAAGAGAGAGCGAACGTGCAAAGCATATGTTCAGGTGAGGCTGATGAGTGGAAGAATGGAGGGGCAGTGAGGAAAGTAGGTTCCCTGCTGTGGTATCTGTCAGATCGTTATCACGAACATCAACGTGGGTTCTGAGGATTTTGGTCTGATTCCCCAAAATAAATTGTCAGACGGCTTCGAACATCAGTTTGCTGGTAACCTCAGTTTGTCGTAGTTTGTGAGATCGACGGACTGCGTGTTTAACCAGGCGGAGCACCACAGGGTCCTGTCCTCTCACCACTCCTTTTAACTCACTGACCTCCAGCACAAGTGCAACTTCTGTTGTCTGCAGAAATATTCAGGAAGCCTAAAAAGGCTCAACAGTCTGGTAAATTAGGCTGGTTCTGTTCTGCTGGAACCACCGAAGATGATGCCGCAAAGACGGATTCTTCATGAAACCGAGACGATCCTGGGCAGCCCTGAGTACTTTTTAATGGAACTGAAATCCAGCTGGTCTGTGGAGGTTTATATGATAATATTAGGGGAGCCAGCAGCATCCTGTCGGACCAAGAAACACAGCAGACGGGTCAGAGGTCAAGCAGAGGAGAATTTAAACCTTGGCTAGTACGTGAAATTATCTTTTAAACACAAAGCCAGTGCTCAGTACATTTGTTAATGGGAAGAGTATGTCATAACATACTGAGACAAGACCAGGCAAAGAGTTACTCTATGATGCACAAAGCTTGTTAAAACATAATCTGAAAGAATAACTGCAGCCAGCTTAGCAAAAGGTGGTTCCATGAAGTGTCGTCTCATTGGAAATAAAGGCAACAATTACAAATTTCTTCCATTCATACGGTACTTTGTATTGGTCTATTATGGAGCGAAAATGGTCTCAAAATAACTGTGCGTGTGTAATAATATCTGTGCGTGATTTGTAACTCGTGTCTGCATCTTTGTGTGTAACTTTGGATAGTTGTATCTGTGAAACATGATTTGTGAAACGTAAAAAGAAAATTTGTGCGTAACTCCAGGTGCTTGTAAATATGTGGACATAAATATTGAGAAATTACGAATACAAAATAAAAGCGCAGACACACAATTACAGTTTCCACAAACATTAAATTTCTACACGCAACCTTTTTAACTACGACCTCAAAAACCTTCTCCTACGCCTACAAATGTTAAATAAATACACACAAGTTGCCTGGTACACACACACAAAACTGCATTTACGCACAGATCAGATTTTTTAGACTCACTTCACGCTTCATCAATGTGAATCCATTGAAGTTTGTTGCTTATAACACGACAGACAGAATGCGAACACTTCTTCTACTTCTGCACTGCACAGACGGATGAGCAGACCGACTGACAGATCATTTTCTGTGTGTGTGTGTGTGTGTGTGTTTTTGTCAGGCTGTGGTTCAGATAGCCGATAACCTACTGGGTCCTGAAGCTCTGGTGTCCTGGGCGGACATGAGCAGCCTTGACCAGTCCCGCTCCGCATCGCTGCTGTTGGACGCCGTGGAGAAAGGAGCGTTTCTGTTGGCGAACAATCTCTACGAGGGCCGTTTCAGTGACAGAGCGCCTAATGTCGGCACGTCGACTCTCCATTTCCCTGCGTTATTTTCCCCCAATGCTGCCCGCAAGAATCCTGAACTCATCCAACAAACGTGCACTTTTATTTTGTTTTTGTCAATTCACAGATCTGGAAGTGTATGTACTAAATACTGAGGCTGACATACAGGACTTGACATTTCCACACTCGTATGACAGCGACAGCATCCTGCAGATATCGGCGCAGGCTCTGCAGCAGTACAGCAACAACGGTCAGTGGCGCCGGGAAAAATCGGTATTAACGAATGTTCATGGTGGATAGTGGAAGTATTACTTGTCCTTAAACCAATATTTGCTTGAAATCTCTGAACACATTCTCGTTAGGGCTGCAACTAATGAGTATTTTAGAAATTGGTCGTTCTATCAGTTGTTCTGATTAATCGATTAATTGGGAACTTTCTGATGGTTTTTCATTTAAGCCTTTTTTTTTTTGCGATATTAGAAATACATTAAAAGATGCAATAAACAAATAAATAAACATTTATTGCCTAAAATATAATAACAGCAATCTTTTAGCGTATGTTTCATAATTTGTAGCAAATGATGCATCTGTAGCTTCAGTGAACATCAACACGACAAAAGACTTTGCCCTTTCTGTTGACTGACAGTGTTGGGCTGATTTGTTGATTAGTTTTTGAAGGAACCGATTAATAACAGGACAGCAAACGGTGCTCAAAAATATAGTTTCTGATACAGAATTTGAACCAGGTGAAATTAAAATGCCAGTTTGTAAGAGTTTTGGTTAAACCATCTTTACAGACAAAAATATTTTTTTTCCATCTTAAATCCAAAATGTACCAAGTTTTTGTACAGTTTTGGCTGAGTTACTGCTCTGAGAGTGTTGTTCTTTTTGAGTCTGCACACTCCAGTTAACGATTGATCGATTATCAGTAATCGTTTAGTCACGTTTGATTTGATCAATCGTTTCAGTCCTAATTCTCTTCAACTTCAGGAAATGATGTCCCACCTGGGCTTTTGCTTTTGCAGGTCAGGTGAAGTTGGTCCTTTCCCTCTTCAAGAACCTGGGCCCCTTCCTCACCACCCAGAACTCAACTCTGCGTCTGGGACTGGGACTCGCCCAAGGCCAGGAGCCCCGGCGCAGGAGCCTGGTGGTCAACTCCCACGTAATCTCTGCCTCGGTGCACAGAGGCACCAACCGGGTGTATCTCACAGCGCCGGTGATCTTCACTCTCAGACATCTCCAGGTACGTTCGTTTGCATCCAATTACGTCCAAATTAACATTTAGATAGAGTGAATCCCTCCTGTTTGGATGCTGAGTTTCCTTCACAGCCTCTCACGAGATATTCGGCCGTGTTTTTATTTTCGTCTGCAGCTGGAAAATCACTTTGGTCCCAACTGTTCTTTCTGGAACGCTTCGGGGGTTTCTGGCAGCGGCAGGTGGTCCACGCAGGGCTGCCGCCTGCTGCACACAAACAACACGCACACGACTTGTGCGTGCAACCATCTGTCCAGCTACGCGGTCCTCATGACTTACCAGCAACCAGTTGTAAGTTGCACATCTGCACACGGCAGCACTGGATACGGCTTTAGACATGGACAAGTTTGTTGGTCCTCCGGTAGAGATGAGAGCACGGCAAGGACTTAGGACTTAACCTGTCCAGTGAACTTAACAGTGAACAATCATTAGGCATTAAGAAAACATCTAATGGTGACTACAGAGACATGGAGACCCCAACATGGCACGCTCAGCGTCCTCCTTCCCAGGCATGTTGGTGCGATAAACATGAGTCCGTCAATAGCTTGTTTGTCTCACTTTCAGTTGTTTTTCTTTTCTTGAAATAGGGTTTAAATGTACTTAAAGGTTTTCTCATTCTAAAATTCTTACTATTAAGGTGAGAAAGTGAAATAAATAGTGGTGTAGCAAGACATAATTGTACGAGATCTTGTGATTTCAAGGGTCTATTCACACCTGATACATTTCCCACGTTGGTCGGGACCTTTTGATCATTCACTGGACAATCAACTGAAACCCACTGGTGGTTATTAGTTCACTTCTAAAGCAAACCCTTGTGTGGTTCACTTCTGGAACGCTGCCTCTGCATATTGCACGGATTGAACCGACATCAGGCCCGACGCGCCGCTCTCTGCACGCTGTGGGTCGGGAGCTTCTCGTCTCATTCGGCTCGCAGCAGCATCTGCTGACGCCGCTCCAAAACGAGAAATGTCACATTGTGAAACCTGCGTTGCACGAGGCGTTCTTGACATTTAAAACGGTGTCGCAGTAGTGAAAACAGCAAAACCGTGCAGAGCCAAAATGCAGCGAGCAGGACTTTCCATCATTTCTGTCCAACAGGAGGAATGACGGTCATCTGCTCGGTTTTGTTTACAAAGTGTAGTTCCACTGCAAAGAAGCACAAAATAAACAAAGTCCGCTTTTGGCCCAAGAGGACCGAGGACTTTCCTGGCGTTAACATCTCAGCGTTTCTCATTGATGTGTCTGCTGCCTCGTAATCAGCGTCGGCGTGGCTCCTCCAGAGGAAGGCGCAATAAAAGAGCTAAAACGTTTATTTTTCCTGCATTCGGTTCCGAGCTGGAACAATAAATGGCAGCAGTAACATCAGACATCAGTTTGTTGAGTTTGTTGCAAAAACAGTACTAAAATAAAAGCAGACCGAAGGCGTTAACTAAAGCGCAGCGTCTCGTTGTCGTGAACTCAATATCCTGTTTGGTTCTTGAGAGTTGTTGTAGGCATCGTTACAGAAATAAGAGAGGAACTAATTGAAAGGTTTATTTTATTTTTTTTTTACACAATCCAGTGTGGGCAATTAATTCAGGCTCTAAATTTGAGTTAGATTTGATTTCAACACTTCAAAACTGTTGTTTGCCAATACTGCCAATATAAAGCATGTCAAGTTCTTTTTCACATGGGTTGGAATAGTTGATTATAAGACATGTCACTGCTGTTGTGTCAAATAGCCACGTGCCAAATTTAGCCTTATTTCTTCCTCGTACTTAGAGAGCTCAGACTGAGGCTGTGGTCTCTACATAAAGGAGGAAATCAGACGCAGAGTAGGCGTTGGATTGCTGCTGCAGACATGCAGCAGGATATCTTGTCCTGGCATGAAATTAAATTAAGTGTTCCCTGCAAGATGTTCTCTTCATTAGCTGTGATTTATTCACATAAATAGGTGTTATGTAACAAACACACACACACACACACAGACACGCAAATACCCAGCTCCAAACACAATGCAATGCATCCACATATGCTCTGGGATCCACACCGACGCTCTGCCTCTGCATTCGTTCGTTCTTGTTGTTTTTCCCGCACGTCGATCGACGCCCCGCTGTGACGTCTGCTTCACAGTTCGGCGCCGGTGTGGAGGAGCTTCTGGTCTACGTGGTTTCCTGGGTCGGCATCGCCGTTGCCCTTGTGTGTTTGGCGACCTGCCTTATCACCCTCTGCTGCCAGGGGGCGCCGTGGCACACTGACCACAGCACCATTCACTTCAACCTGTGGGCCAACCTGCTTGTCACAGAACTCATCTTCCTCATCGGTGCCAACAAGACTAAGTACACGGTCAGTACTTTGATATCAGACGAATCTGCATGAATCGGTTGTTCTTGTTTGTTTGTTTGTTTGTTTTTTTGCGGCTGCTTATGTCACACTCCCGTTCTCAGGTCCTCTGCTCCATCACCGCCGGCCTGCTGCACTTTTCGCTGCTTTCTGTGTTCTGCTGGTTGTGCCTGGAGGCGGTGGAGCTGTTCCTCCTGCAGAGGGAAGTGTTCGAGGGACGCAACTCCAGGAGGAAGTATTTTTACCTCTGCGGCTACTCTGTGCCCGGGCTGGTGGTGGCTGTGTCGGCCGCCATCGACTTCAGAGGATACGGCTCAAAAACGGCGTAAGTCGATGAATGTGGGAATCGCTCTGTTTTCCCTACTGTCTTGTTTTTTGTTTTTTCTTAAAGACACCAATTAGTGCACACAAAACAACCACTACAGGCTGGCAGACGGAAGTTTTGATCTGCAAAATAACCAATTAGATAAGCAGAGAGAAAAAGCAACAACAAAAATGAACAGAGAAAAGTGTGAGAGGGGAAAAAATAAAGTTAAATGCACACCTTTTAGACAAGGACAAAACACAGACCAAGCGGTGTCACGACACAAAATGCAAGTGGGTTATGCTTTTTTTTATTTTCTTCTTGGCACTAATTTTCCAATCATCATTTCCTCCCCATGTGCCTTTTTTTCTAATTCCTTGTTTTAATTAATCTAGTGACACACACATATATTTTGGGTGGAAGTGGGGAAAAAAAAAGAAAAAAGAAAAAAAAAATGAAGTAAGGACAACTAAAGAACATGCTTTGTGCTCTTACTGGTGTTGGTGCTGTTATAGGTGCTGGCTGCGCACAGATAACTACTTCATCTGGAGTTTCCTCGGACCCGTAGCCGTCATCATTACGGTGGGTACTGCTGCGTTGCATCGTGCATATATTTTTCAGTTGTCTCTCATTTCTTTATGTCTTGTTTCCAAAGCGTCAGATAATTATTTCTTCAGCCAGGGTTTTTGTTTTAAACTGGACTGGTGGCACTTAACAAAATCCTCAAACTGTTTTCAGCTTGTAACTAAAGTGAAAGTATCTCAAATCAGAAGTGATGACAGAAGATCTCAGTTCCAGATGCCAGTTAGTTTTAAAATCGCCAAATGTGGCTCTAGAATGAGAAACTAACGATGATCGTTGCTTTGTTTCACGACTTGTGGAATATACAGAAAGTAAGATCATGAGATATGAAATGTTTTGCTGCTCAAATGCGAAATGCGTGTTGCAAAATCCGTCTGAGTCGGGGCATGTGTGGACTTTTAAGAACAGACAGTTGGCAGGAACTCAGGATGCACTCTGTCAGCAGAAGACGTTTTTTTTTAAAAACATGTTTTTTAACGTGTGACACTTCTTGTCTCCAGTTTAATTTGTTTGAGATTGTTCTGTGCAATATGTTGTCAAGAACAAAGACTGGATTGAAAACGATTGGCAAAGCAGCCAAAGTCCAAATGAAAACTTTGAAAGCCTTCAGAAAACCTGAAAAATGGATAAACACCACGTTGAAATATAATGAAATGTTGTTGTGGAGGGAGAAAAAAAAAGTTTAGATTTTTTTTTGCAAATGTTCAGCTTTTCTTTCAGTGTCTCTCTAACGAATAACACATCTGTCTTTGCTTGTTTGCCTCAGTTGAACTTGGTTGTCTTGGTGATGACCCTACACAAGATGCACAGCACCGCCGCACTCAAGCCCGACTCCAGTCGCCACGACAACCTCCGGTCAGTCAGATCGCCTCGTGCTGTTTGAAAAAAGGTCACGGTGTCTGAACGAGTTTAAATCGTTACGATGTTTGAAGGACTCACGGCGTGTCGAGCTTTCACAGCGCCACCGTTATTTTATTTTTTTTTTTGATGTGTGAAGTTGGAAATGTCAGGGTTTTCGAGCTAAAATTGACAGAAAGTCTCTCTGAAGTTTGGAAATCAGCGTCACCTGGATGTCGGATAGAGACGAGAGATGAAAGAATCAACCTTCTGCTCGTGTGTGCGCTCCGTCCACCGCGCGTCTCACTGCGGGGTTCCCGCTCCTGCTTTCACAGAACCGTTCGGAGAAAAACTCAGGAACGTTTTTTTGTTTAAGGTTTAGATTCGTTGTGAATTACACGCAGAGCCGAACATCCACAGGGGAAATAAAATGAAAAAAAAGAAAAAAAAAAAAAAGAAAGTGTGGAAAAGTTCTCGGTACAGCAAAAGGAAATCTTATGAATATTTCAGAGGTGGGTTTATTCCAAAAGGTATTGAGTCATACATTAGAGTCTTTGCAACGTTTTTGTTCAAGTTCAAGTTAAACAGAATCCGAGAGACATTAAAAAGTTTCAAAACCCCGGTGTGAGGTTTAAGTCGACTTGACAGACGTGACAAAAACAAAAAAACAGTTAATGTGGACAGCAACGCAGCTGGGGAACGTCAGTCAAGAGATAATCAGTTTCAGGTTACCATCTCAGGGAATTCAGGGATTTTCTTGTGCTGTTGTCTTTAAAAAACTGACTGCTTTAAAGGACTAAATGAAGAATAATTTTTAAAAGCATGCTGACGTTTATTGAAGCTTTTTTTGTTTATGAGTTGCAGAATCCATTCTTCGTTTTAGCACCTTGCAGCCACAAAACATAGCGTATTTTCTGGAGATTGTGCAGCAGACCAACAAAAGCAGTGCACAGATGCAAAATATGAGATAGCTTGTTTGCATTTCGTTTTTGCGCACAAAGTGTCAAGTATTTGCATTCACCCGCCCTGAATCAACACTTTTGTGGAACCACTGCAGGTCTTTTAGCAAAGGCCTTTACCAGATTTGAGATGTTTTTCATATTTGCACAGTTGTCTCAGACTCAGCCACGTGCGATCGGTGGAGTCTGTGTACATTTTCAACTTGTGTGACCTCGTTGTTTGGCCTGCAGGGCCTGGGCCGTGGGCTCCCTGACTCTCCTCTTCCTGCTGAGCGTCACCTGGTCCTCGGGCTTGATGTTCCTGTCGGGTCCGTCTGTCCTGCTGGCTTACCTCTTCACCTCCCTCAACACAGCCCAGGCCCTCCTCATCACCATCCTCCACTGCACGCTCGCCAGAAAGGTCAGCGTCCAGGAGCCGTTATGTAAGCGCGCACGCATCCGTTTCTCCGCGCCCTAAACGCTCTGCTTTGCGTCGACGGCGGTTTAGGGTCAGAAGGATTACGGCCGATGCCTGCGCCTCTCCCAGTGCTGCGCCACGTCCTCCTCCAGCTCTCCGGACTCGGTCAAAGGCGCAGCGCTTCGCTCCAACAGCCGCTACACCAGCAGCCAGAGCCGGAGGGCCACGGCGAACAGACAGGTGCGCGGCGATGCGTTCCACCTGCCGGCCGGCGGCTCTGTTTGACCCCCAGCCACTGTTTAACCGCGAGCTAATTTTCCCCCTCCAGAGCCGCATCAGGAGGATGTGGAACGACACGGTTCGCAGGCAGACCGAGTCGTCCTTCATCGCCGCAGACGTTAACAATACTCCAACTCTTAACAGAGGTGAGGTTTGGGGAATTCGCTCTGCTTTCATTCTGCTGTGAAAAGGAAAATAAGGAAAACCGTTTTGACGTGTTTTCCTCTCTCTCCTTCAGCTGCTTTGGGAAACCATTTCCTGACCAACCAAATGCTGCAGACTCACGCCGGAGCTTCTCCCTACGACACGATGCTGGCGCAGGGATACAATCAGCCCTTCACTTCCACTGGTACGTCCCAGTAAATCACATGCGATCTCCCCGTTTTTACCCTTTATATCTGAGAAATCAAGTGGGTGCTCTGCATCTGAGCGTTTCTTATAAAATATTTTTATTGTTGAGCGTATGTTCAGAGTCACTTTAAATCATTACTCAACTTCAGATGTGAATGTTTCATGGAACAAAAGTTATTTGGGAAGATTCCATAAAAAAAAAAAAAAAAAAAAAACACTTCAGTATTTTCAAAATGTTAAAATAAACTGATATTATGTCGGAGTTTTAAGGATTCGACTTTGTAATTTAAAGAACATGTTTTCGACACTAGAATGAATCAGTATCATTTTGTGCAATTAGGTATATATCAAATGCCATAAAAAACTATTGGCACTTTTGTTTTGTTTTTTTTATTCTTTTAGATTATATGTGTAAAAATCAGGGCTCTAATTATAATTGGCCTGGGAGATACTTGCACATTTCCTTTAGAGCTGCCTGGATGTCGGACACACACAGCCGATATTACAAATCCTGATAAGCAGAGCCGGAGCACTGGCGTGTCAAACCCAACCCGGCTCCAGCGTTGACGTTCATTAGCGAGTTCACGCTGCTGCCGGTCCCGTCGGGACACCGCTCACAAAATAACGGCCAAAATAAAGAGGAAAAAAGGCAACAGACAGACCCGTTTATCACCTGTGCTGAGCCAACGTAGCTGCAATCAAAGTTTATAAAATATGATTTTACTTCAACAAATACCAACGTTAGTCAACAATATTCAGTGTGAAAGTTTGAGGTTAAAAGCCTGAAAGATAATTTTATATGCAATGTAACATAATTTTTAATAATGCACATCGATAAGTACAATTATTTGTGTGCTTGTTTTTGTCCGTCATGTTTACTGTCTTATTCTGTCCCTGAAACTTATAAAGCTTTTTGTTTATTTCAATGTGAAAAAGATGACTTTTTTTTTTTTGTCAATTTCTTTTTTTTTCTTTGAATATTCCCGTCGTTTATAAATGTTTTTCCCGCTTTCCTTCCCTGTCTCTGTGTCGTTACGTGGAGCAGTAGGAACCTTCAGAAACAAACCGAGTATGACCTCTTTCCTCTTGTGCTCCTTTAAGTCATTGAGCACCATTTCGTTTCTCAATTCATTCAGTACAACAGCCGCAGAAAGCAAATATGCACAATGCACCATGTAGTCTTCTTGCAAAATTATTCGCGCTTCTTTTTCATTTTGTCACGCTCAGTCTGTCCTGCGAAAATGGAAGACGTGGCCGCCCAACCAAACGGCAAACACGTAGAAGAAGTTTGTCGAAAATTTACCTTTCTGCCGTTTAAAGAAACAGCGGGTCAGGAGAGCTGGTCGGGGTTGAGAGGTAGTTGGAGCGAAACACAGGGTGATGCTGGAAGTGAGGTTTTGGGAAGCTGAAAAAGCAGCTCGACGTGCAGCGATAGCCTTCAGTGGAATAGCTGAAGACGAAACACATTCATGTGTGTCATTGTTCCAATCAAGATTTAAAAATCCAACTCAGCTTGAGCTAGTTAGCAAAAAATAAAATAAAATAAAATAAGGGAGGGACATTACAGTCTCACGTGATCAGATGGTGGAGTCACGGCCCAAAACAGCAGCAACATGGGCCTCCGCAAAGTATCAATTCAGGACAGATGAAAACCCATCTGAAAAGATTGTGATGGTTATTCACTTGGAATCCCAATAAAATCCATTGAAGGTTGTAATGTGACAATGTGGGAAAATGTTGAAGGGGTGGAAATACTTTTGCAAGGTGCAGTAAAGGCATAACTTACACCTCTCCATGTGGCAACATGAGCAGACATTTCATTAAGGAGCAGCTTGTTTATCTCCTAAGTCCTCCTGGTAACCCTCCACCTTCAGCGACACATGAACTCCAATCCGTATCCATTCATTCATTCGTTCATTCATTATGTGCCTTTCCGTCTTTGTTTCGGTCTTCCCTGTCTCTGTTTTTACTTCAATATGTTTATTTCTCCTCGCAGAGGGCGGAGTGTCACAGAGCCAGGAATCCTGCGCGTTGGACAGTGTTTGTCTCAATGGAGGCTACACCCCCAACACCTTCACCCTGCATGGTCTGGGCACGACGCCCGGGTCGCGAGCGGGAGTTGTGGGCAGCGCCGACCTCCTCCGGGAGGGGGGAGTTGGGCTCGGAGGTGATGACATCTCGCCGGGGCTCCTCACGCCGCACAGCTCGACGGATCTGAACAGCGGCGCCGGGATGCGCCGCAATCTGTCCGACGCGGCGGCCCTGGAGAAGATGATCATCTCGGAGCTGGTGCAGAGCAACCTGCGGCCCGCCGTTCCCATGCCCGTTCCGCCCGAGCGCTACGGGAGCCTGGCGAGGCCGCACCACCACGAGAGGCCGGCTCTCACTCACACCGCCACGCTGACGCGCCACCCGCAGCCCTCCCAAGAGGGCTGGTCTGCCACGGTGCAGCCGAGCTCCCGGCAGAACGCGGAAGAGGGCTGGGCGCACGCAAGGCCGCCCACACAGGACACCGAGGCGAACGCCGCCACGCGGGGTCAGGAGCACGGCACCGCGCCTCGCTTACAAGACGGCTGGTCACACGGACGCATTTCTGGAGATTCCGACACCCAGGAGTTGCTCAAAGACGGAGACCGCTCACAACTGCAGGGTACTCTGGGCAGGCGTGGACAACAGGAAAGGCAGCCGGCTCGGCCACCAGACGTCCAAGCCAGGCCTTACGCCACTCTGAGCCGCACCCCGGGTACCTTGTCCCGCCACCGCAGCATGGTGGAGTCTACTGGAGGGACAGAACGAGACAGGGAGAGGGACAGAGAGCGAGACAGGGATCGCTACCGAGACAGACCTCTCCCTCCGCCTCCTCCCCCACCGCCACAGGAGCCGGAGTCACTGTACAAGGCTCTGGAAGAGCCACTGCTTATGAAGCAGAGAGAAGCGGTTGTAGAGGCATGGAGAGGCGGCCAGGACAGGGAAAAGGAGGAGGCGTTTCTGCTGAAAAGAGACGGAACGTCTGACGACTGGAGAGGGGGAAGCAAGAGGGGGCGAGACGAGTCTTTTACCTCTCATAAGCGAGAAGGCGCGATGGATGAGTGGAGGGCCGGCATTGAGAGAGGCAGGGAGGAATCTAAAATGCTTGAGAAGAGAGACGGGCGACTCGAGCTGTGGCGAGCGGGGGAGACGGAGCAGGGAGAGACTTTTATCACTCAGAAGAAAGACTTTGGGATGGATGGTTGGAGAAGTGAGGTAGAAAGAGAGTCGGACGAATCCTTTTTCCTGAAGGACAGAGACGGGTGGAGGGCAGGGATCGAACGAGAGAGCGAGAAGCAGAAGGACAGAGCGCTGGATGTTTGGAGAGGCGGGATAGATTTGGACAGGGCGGAGTCTTTCTCATTCGAAAACAAAGATGGAGGCCCAGATGGGAGGATCAGAGGGAAAGACAGAGGGCCTCTGCGGTATCACGGCGAGCGACAGGATTCAGACAGCTTCACCCTACCGTTGACGCCCGATCTCGACTTGGACCCAGACTCCTCGCCCATCTACACCCGGGATTCGAACCCTTCCCCTCTATACTCCGGGGACCGCCGCTCGCCGCCGCTGAACATCTTCTCCCGAAACTCTCCGCCGACAAACATCTTCGCGCCGCGAGAAGACACCTCGCCGCCGGGCAAACTCTACTCCCGCCACTCTCCGCAGGTGTACAGCCGCAGCAGCTCCCCTCCCCGCTTTTACAGCCGCACCTCTCCGCCGACTCACATGTACCCAGACAGCAGCCCCGAAGGCCCGGAAGAAGTCAGCCCTACCGGCGGCCATCAGCCCCAGCGGCCCACTCTGGAGCTGCCCTACAGCCTGGGGCGCCCGCCGTTAGGCCCACGGCCCAATCACCTGCAGACCTTCTACCAGCCCCCGCCGCTCGCGTCAAACGGAGAGACAGGGTACGCGGCAGAGCCCACTTCTGAGGGAGACGACGGACAGATGCAGCGGGTGACGAGCCTGTGACTAGGGCGGTGGTGATTGGGGTGTAGATACCAGGGAGGAGGAGGAGCAGGAGGAGGAGGGCGGCAATTTTAACAAAGCGAAGACCAAAAAGATGGAAACTATAACAATGTTGGACTTCTTTAACAATTCCGGCATTTTACGTGATGGCTCCTCCCTGCTTCTATGCCCCAATCACCACGAGATCCTCCCCCCGCCCCGCCCCCTTTCCCGTGTTTTATTACTTTTGTACGACTGTGATCCATTTATAGCTGCTTCTCCTCCTGCTGCTCCCCTCTTCTGTCTTTCCCGAAACTCCCTTGTGTCTTCCCACATCATCGGTGCTTTCCTTAATCCGTCCTTGTCGCCTAGGTTTTTGCTTCATCGGCTGGGTGTCGCCCCTCCCCGTAGCAAACAGTGTGTCAAAGAAGCACTTGTGTGTTGCCAAAAAAAAAAAAAAAGCAAAAAAACAAAACAAACAAAAACAGAAATCCTTTCAAAGAACTCGTGCATGACTTTATAGTGGCTTTGCAAGGCTACGTACTGTAGGAGGACGCGCTGACGCGTACGTGCGAGTGAGTGTGCATCGCTTGATGAGCATGTGTGTCTGTAAGGATGGGTATATGTGCGTGTGACAGAGAAAGTATGTGTATATAATACATTATTGTATATTTAATGTACCACATTGAAGCATTTTATCGATACCGACTAGGAGGAGCTGTCCGTCTCTCTCCTCCTCCTGATTTTGACTCGGCCCATTTCACGTCAAGACCAAAAAAACTTTTGTTGCCCCCCCCACCCTGCCCGCCAGAGCTGCCACGAACTGCCCCCGTGGAGGAACTCGCTGACCGCAGAGCCGGAGATTGTGTAAAACCTCAGAGATTTTCTGCAACCCCCCCCTTCCTGAGATCCTTGTACATATCGACCTCAAGTGTTCTGATTGTCTTGTATTGCTATTGAAGTTCAAGTAAACATGTGAAATTAATGTTCCCGTTTTTCTGTTTGTGTGCACAAAGAGAGGTGGAGGCATTCAGAGAAACGATGGGATTTTTTTTTGTTCATAACTAATCGGGGACGATGCCCACAAAAAAATAAAAATAAAAAAAAAATGACGCCGATGTTCTTTTCAGAAACCGCGGATATAGCACATGACGGATTAGAAAATATAGTTATGTACATTTTAGAGTGGATAAATAAATGCTACTTTATACATCTGCTGTGGAATCTGGGTCGATTTGCCCCCTTTTGCCAATTCACACCTTGATTTCATCCGTGCATGTTGCCAGTTTCCACCTGTGTACCTGCTTTA
Source organism: Poeciliopsis turneri (assembly GCA_922788865.1). Classification (NCBI taxonomy): domain Eukaryota; kingdom Metazoa; phylum Chordata; class Actinopteri; order Cyprinodontiformes; family Poeciliidae; genus Poeciliopsis; species Poeciliopsis turneri. The sequence continues at coordinate 1,633,480 of CAKLNU010000074.1, forward strand.
TATCTTTTTGTTTCTGGGTAGTTAAAGTTCATAATGACTGGAGTGAGGTTCTGTATCTTACCTGCAGTCAGTAATTTAGCTTGAATCCAGTTGGACCCAGGGGTTCATGCCGACACCGTGTCCAAAAGGATCCCAGGCCAAAATGGACTCCAGCTGCTGTTTCAGAAACGGTTCAGACGTTTATGTATAAACTGTTGTTGTGTTTGCATTGAGAGTTTATTTACAAAGCAGTCAAAAGCGTATATACCTGGGAAACGGAGGTAGGGGTTGGCGTTTTGGGATTTCTACGTGAAACAGAATGCAGGAGTGCATTCACACCGGTCCTTTATGGTCCGTTTTCATCAAACTCTAGTTTGTTCGCCTAGAAAGCCCTGTTTGTTTGGAGAGGGGTGAAAGTGCAATCGAACTCTGAGCCGCCTACGAACTTGGGTTTCGATTTGATGAATGTGAACTCTGGCGCAGTTTGAGTGCGCGTGTGGACGTAAACGGACCGGAGACCGCTCCAAAGGCGGGAAGCGGGCCTTGCATTCTGGGTAAACGCAACATAAACAAAACGCAGGAGCGTAGCGCCGGCGTAAGTAAAGGCTGGTCGTCTCCTACCGAAGACAAGCGAGAAATACTACAGCTGCTAACACGTCACTTTGGTTTACATTTTGAGAAGAAGGACGTCGTGCTCGTCGTCTTGTTCAGAGACTTTCGTGTCGTTTCCTTCTTTAAGTTCTTGGCGCAGCGAGAACTACTGAAGGACAAGAACGCACAAGATTAATACGATTTAGAAGACAACATAGATATAACAACGCCTGGATGCAATGGCTTAAAAACATTAGAGAGTAAAACCAACTTTAAACTAAAACATAAAGCAAATGGAGAAAAAGTTTTGCGTCCACATTAAAAATGATTTTCTGTCCGGTTCAAAGTCAGATCTTGAGCAGTGAGGAGGTGAACGAGATTTTCATAGCTTTGGGTTTGTTTGACGCTGTAGAGTTAAAGCCGCCTGCACCAGCTGGAAATGGAGCAAATGTTGCAATTTTTAGGACTGGGCTGTGAAAACACTTCTGGTCAGAGTTACTATCTGATAGAACAACATGGCAATGATGAATAAACTATTTTTTGCTTAACCCTCCTCTTGTTGAACCGTTTCCTGCGGAGCAATCAGCCGTTTCTCTGAATACGTCTACTGAATGCAAATGGCCTAAATGATTCGTAAAGCCGTGTTTTGCATAAATCGCTCTCGTGTTCTTAACGTGTTCTGGGACGACAGACGTCTTTGGCTTTTTTCTCTGACGAGCTGTTGGCTTAATCTTTGTGATCAGATAATCTGGATTTATAATCTGAGACATTAACCCTTTGGAGCATTTTTTTTTTTTTTACTAAACCTCACTTTAAAATTTCACTTTGAATAAGTATCTTGATCAATAAGAGATGAATAATGATTCAATTGGACAAGTCTTACCTATTTAATTTATTGTTATATACATTTTTTTTTTTTTTTTTAAGATTTTACATAATTCTTTATATTATACCCTAATTTCATTCATTGTGTGTCTGGTTCTCATTCGGACCAATTGACCCGTGAAATAAGACATTATGACTCCTAATCAAATCAAAATAATTATGACTGAACGATATTAATGACCAAACTGAGGGCAAAGGTCACCAAGGCAGACACAAACTGATGGTCGGTACGAAGCTCTTTTACAGACCCAAAACATCTGATTAACCGAAACGTAAAACAAGAAAAGTGTGAAACGGTGAAGGGGTTTTATGGCCGACACTCTCTGCTGTGCGGCGTTTAGGACAACGACTCTGACATATTGCAACATCGCTGTACAAAACAGTGCAAAAGTCTTAGGTCAGCCTGCATTTCCACTCTTTGACTCTAACAAAAAGTCACTTCTTCAGGCTTTCTACAAGTCTTTTAAAAAGTTTCTCTGAAGCTCAAGCATTTGCAGACAAGCTGCCGAGATCTCAGGTTGTCTGTGTTAAAGAGTTTAACCTGGTTTTTTGTTTTGTTAGAAAATAAAGGAATGGGAACATCTGAGCTCCTGTGACTCGAGTAGCAAAGTGAAAACGTTTCGTCGCCGTTTCATTGCTACATCTTAAGCAGACACACAACCAGCTTCGCCCTTGAATTTTGAAAGCTTTTTGGGAGCAGAGCGGTCAAACAAATGTCCATTTAAATGTCGACAGATATTGGGGCTGTTGCTCTGTGAGAAAGAAAATCTTTAAAAGACCTGAAGAAACAGAAAGAAATATTGATTACAGAAGAATTGAGGGATAACTTGATGACTTTTGCAACAAACTGTACAGAAACCAGGAGAAAAAAAACAAATTGTTGCTGAAAACATTCGACGAATGACTGATGTGAATGACTGATGTGAATCTCTCTAATGAAGACAAAATGATCAGTTTGAAATGATTACAGAGAGCAGCAGAGCGAAATGCATCCAGAGACAAATCACCACTTTAACTGGAACTTTTATCAAAATGATAACTTTACAAGTTCGATCATTTGCACATGATCATTACATTTCTGAGAAAACGTGAAAATATGGAAAAACGACCTTTTCACAGGCACTGTAAGCATAATGAACTGGTACATGTGACGATGCGGCCATGATGGAGTCGATGAGATTCATTTGAGGCAGCAGAGGAGAAACGATGAGTTCGGATAGTCCTGCTGAGAAGAAAGTTTAAATACAAAACTTTATTTAAAATGACTGTGTGTGATTTTAATGACAGGAACAAAGATTGTATTACTTCTCTTGATCAAATAAAGATTTTTTTTTACTATTAATTTACTTCTATGGTGTGGTTTCACATTAATCTTTTGCAAAGTGTTGTATTATTGAGGAGGGTACAGCTAATAGACTCATATATATACGTATATATATATATATATATATATATATATATATATATATATTTTAACCAACCATTTTCATTTTTAAGTCTTCTGTTTTCTAAAAAAAAATAGAAATTGTTTTGTTGTATTTTAATTTTTGTCTTTTATGTAGATCATCAGACAAGAAATTATGTAGAAAAAAAACCAAACAAACACTTAAACGATGACCAAAAGAATAACAATAAACAAAGTGCTAAAATCTTTGGATCTAAAAAAAAAAAAAAGAAAGAAGTGCTTCATCAAATTTATGTGTCCACTCTGCAGAACTTTATAAACCTTGTTTTTTAAAAAAACATACCAGAGACTCAACATGTTTAGACAGGCCTGTATATTCAGGCCTGAATGTAAACATTAATGTTGATTATAAGCCTGTAGAAAACGGTACAAAATCACGTTTACTGAAAAACTGAAAATGCAAACACATTTTTTTGTGAATTTTCTAGTAGAATGACCTTCAGATATTTGGAGTGCAATACATTTTGGCAAAGTTTAATTTCACACAAAAAAAGCACGATTTCCAGTGGCATATTAATTCACTTATAACAAGATACAATTACCATGACAATAGTGACATCATCTGCTAGTGGAAATAATACTTTTTCATCAGTACTGAGGAGTTATTTATCTAGGATAAATAACTATAAGCTCCTACATCTTGTAGAAAAACTACTTGTGAATTAGTTTTGCCCTATCTAAAGGTTATTTAGGTATTTACACTAAAATGTGGACCAAAAATACTTTTTGTTTTTGCAGGAGGAGGAAAACAATCACGGATCAAAACACAGAATACTTATAAAACATCTTTACTTCTTGCAATACTGACATGTGTACATCAAAAACGACCTCTACTGATAATTTCAGTATTTTTCCTGCATGTTATATTCTGTTAGGAATCTATTAGTCTTTTTCTCATGACACAACAAATCCTACGACATCTGGTGAAACACATGAAGAAGAAATGAGCGCTTTACATTCAGCAGCGTACAAAATTACATAACAACTGTTAAATAATACAATCTGTGTATATAAAAATATATATTACGTTCTAGTCATTGCAAAGTGGTAATAACACTAATACTGAAATGAAATGTGCCTTGACGTTATCCTTTGTGCCTTAAAAATATTTATACATGTCGTCATGGCGGCTCCTGTTTTCAGTCTCTCCTCACAGGTCAGTCTCAAGGGCAAAAGGTCGAGGGTTCAGCCTGTTTACATAACAGACGCCGTTTTCAGTCTCCTTCCATTCCTTCCTCTCAATCGCTTCGATTTCTTTTCTCTCTCTCCTTTATCAGCTGCAGAGATTGTCTCCGAAAGTCTTTTTCTGCCCCCCCCCCCTGCCAAAACGCCGAGGTATGTCTTGTGATTTCAGAGGAAACTGCCTGGCGTTCCTCCGGCTTCTTGCGGGGTTTTCAGCAGACGGTGTGCCGAGGAGACGAGGGGCCGCCCGGCGTCTCGGCTGAGGACGGCTCCGACGTGCGGCCTTTGAACATCGGCGAGACGTAGACAGCCTGGCGGTGCGGGGAGGAGAGGGAGGGAAACAGACAAACACGACTTTGAGACACGAGCGGACTCTGACATGCGGACGCGCTCCGCTGAACCGGACAGGGTCGGCGAGGAATACTTACCACCCAGTACGCAGTGAGAGCCCCCTGCACGAATCCTGTCAGCACGTCCGACGGGTGGTGCCTGTAGTCCGAGATGCGGGTCAGACCCGTGTAAACAGCCAGGAGGACCAGGCAGAACTGCAGCAGGGGCCTCAGCAGCCGAGCGCCGCGCCACGTCAGCCGCGCCTGCAGGTAGAACTGCAAACAACAACAACATGTTTAACGCTCTGGAGCTCATTCAGCAATTCAGGAGTAAATCAGGAAAGAAAAGAAAAGAAAAGAAAAGAAAAGCGGTTTGAAGCTGTAATAAAAAAAAAATTAAAACAAGAGACATGTAAATGCACAGCACCAAAGATCAACAGAGCTCTTTTCCCACGATGAAAGTCAGGAAATCTTTTTCTTTTGAACTTTCAAACCTGTCAGGTTTCTTTCTTCTTCATTGGTAATAAAGGTTTGTCTTTAATTAAAACAACCACTTCATTTTTGACAGACTTATTTGCAAACCCATAACGTTCAGCTGCTCCGAGACAATTGTTTTATTTTTATTTATATTTTTTGTCTTACGCATTAGAAATCTGGAACAAACTTCAAGGAAACCGTGAAGATGTCGAAACACTGAATTCATTTAAGTCGATGCTAAAAGCCCTCCAGTTTAGAGCTGCCTTTACTCACGATAACTGGAACATTGATCCGTAGACTGGATGTGTGTTTGCTTGACGATTTCGATGAGGGCTTTCTGCAAAATATGTTTGTCGCTTCTTTCCTAATTGCTAAACTGTACGATGCTTTTATGACGCGAAGCACTTTGAACGACCTTGTTGCTGAAATGTGCTCTCTGAGAAATTCTTGAAACATTTTAGTACAATATTAAAACTAAATTGCTCTCACTATATGAGTTTGTAAAGCTGTTTCAAATGTTTGCTCTGATTATTTTGAGAGTCTGATTGCTTCACTAATTATCACAACTACAAGTTTTAACCTCAACCTGAATTCAAGGTCTAAAGTTTTAAGGAGTTTGTTTCGTTTCGTCTTATCGAAATGTTCTTTTTTTGTAACTCTGAGCTTGATTGGAAGTATTAAAATCAGCGAACTGAACTCGATCCGGGCTGCACAGTGGCGCAGTGGGTAGCGCTGTTGCCTTGCAGCAAGAAGGTCCTGGGTTCGATTCCTGGCCCGGGGTCTTTCTGCACGGAGTTTGCATGTTCTCCCTGTGCATGCGTGGGTTCTCTCCGGGTTCTCCGGCTTCCTCCCACAGTCCAAAAACATGACTGTCAGGTTAATTGGCCTTCCCAAATTCTCCCTAGGTGTGAGTGTGTGTGTGTGTGTGGTTGTTTGTCCTGTTTGTCTCTCTGTGTTGCCCTGCGACAGACTGGCGACCTGTCCAGGGTGAACCCCGCCTCTCGCCCGGAACGCAGCTGGAGATAGGCACCAGCAACTCCCGACCCCGTTAGGGAGAAGGGTGACGGAAAATGGATGGATGGATGGATGGATGAACTCGATCCACCAACTTGCGGCGAGGGCACCGGGGTTCACACACACAAGCTCCCACATCCACACACGTTTCACACACAATGCAGCGGAGCCGCGGGGTCGAAGGTGACGCTCCTCCCACCGTGAAACAAAGCGGCCTTTGTCCGCCTCGTGTCCTTCGCTCCCCGTCCTCGCTCGCTCTTTCACTTCCTGTCGCTGAGATAAGATAGATCTGAACGCGGAGGCTGTAACTCGAGGAATAGAAGTATTACGAGTTCGGCAAGTCGACGAGCACGGCGCGGCGCGGCCCAGAGGACGGAGGGCCAGAAGAAGAAACAACCGTGAAATAAAATCTTGATCATTTAAGTCAAATTCAACATTTGACACAAAGCAAATACAGAAATATATCTAAAATTGACTATGGGACTCAGTAATTTAACAACAATAGGTGTTATTTACTTATTAACAGTATTTCTACTTCATTTAATGTGAAAATCGTCAAGTAAAACTTTAATTTGTGACATGTTTAAATCTCTACTGATCAGTTCATTTTGTTCTCGTTGCTCTTCTGAAGAAAATGATTTAAAACGTCTTAAAACAGACCCTGATTGGTGAACCTGCGCAATAACACGATATTTAAGTTCATTAAGAACTCGTTAGTGCTCGACTCTCAAAGATTTAAACCAACTAACATGGTACATCTCGAAAAATGGATTCTACGCGTGTTTGCGAAGTTGCACTGTCAGTGAGACAAACTTTAAACAATCGTTTATTTAGCTGACGTGTTTGCATTTTTATGAAAAAAGACGAAGATATTCACAGAAAACGTAGAAACTCACCGCTAAGTACAGCAAGGAGTACATGGCAAAAGAGGCGTGGCCAGAGAAGAAGGACTTCCTACAAAAGCAGAAAAAAAAAGCATTTAGATTCATAAATACGTCATCCGCTTTTACAGGCGAACCCCAATAAATTAGAACATCATCCATCAGATAGGTCCTGTATTCCTGAATGAACAGCTGAATGTCTGTCACATAGAATAGTAACACGTACACAACAGCAATGAATAACGACGTTAGTTTGCATCGCTGCGATCAAGATATTTCATCATCCTCTCCAACATATCATAAGGTCCACAAAGCATAAGAACAGACCATCATTCATAATGGCAACAATCAGCAGAAACAGATTGTAACAAAAGATTGACATGAAAGTCTAAGAAGCAAATAGTATAAAGGGATAATTACATAGCATAGAGATAGGTTAGTATTAAGACGTAGCTTCAACAACTAATCACAACCAACTTGTTATCGATCAATCAATCCCATATCTCCACACAGTCGTAAATATGCTGCGCGTCAGGGATGAAAATCGTAAAGCAGATGTTAGTTATGTTCAAAGATAGTTATCTAGACAGATAAAAGGTGATTCAATAAATGGGAATGGGCCTGAGGTCTTAATGACTTGAGACAGTAAAGCCTAAAGCATCCTAATCAACAAAAAAATAAGAAGTGTTTCATTTTTCTGCTGCTTAAAGAGCATACTGTAGTGAAAATTAACTAAATTGTTGTGGTCATTCCAGTCTAGCAATTAAATACAGTCCATAATGTGCAGCAAGAATCAGAACTGTGTAATCTGAATGTCACATCATGTCCCATAAAGATTCAACACATAAACCAAACTGAATTAAATTAATTAAACAGAAATGTTTTCAACACAATGATACTATAGAACTTAGTTATGTAAAGAAGAAAGGTTACTAAGATTTTTAATACATCTAATACTAAACAATTTGAACTGTATATTCATCTTATAATCAGAAAACAAATGCTACTGAATAATCAACTTACCAACTTCTCATATATCAACAGTCATTCATGATAAACATAATGTAATCTAAGAAGTTATATGGTTGAATGAATAGAAATGTAATCACTATAATATGTAGTTGATCTTTAATCCAAGTTTAAATTGAGATATTATGTATACTAATCTACTAATGAAACAACAATCAATAAATATCTTCCAACAACCACTGATCCAAACTAAATAGAATGAATTTAAAACTCTATAAAACAAATTAAAGAAGTATTCATAAACCCACTAGAGATGGATGAATTGTTAAATTAAATAAATCATGGGATCAAAATGAATAGAAGTTTGTTTAAATGGGGTTTTTCAATGAATGATTTAAACAGTCTGAATTGTAATAAAGATGAAAGTTAAGAATTGGGATCAAACATCAAAACAGTTGCAAGATAAGAATAAATATCAACAACCAAATTTAAATTAGATTTAATCTTTTGATTGACTGAATTAGATTAATATAGAGGAATACACAATCAACATAGGGTTTTGTAAAAAGTTTAAATTTAGAAACTAAGAAGTCACATTTAATTTACAATTAAAGTTATAATAAATGTATATCAAAGAAAACAAAATTATAGTGAATATTAAAGTTGTTAACTGAGTTTCATAAGAATATAGATTTGTCAATAAGTCAGATATAATATTAATAATGAGATTAGAAAATGACATGACATAATATTGAATATAAATACCCAGATAAACAGAGAATCTTCCCATGATAATTTATTAGTAAAGGTGGTAATGTAATCAAATCATGAAATAACAGAATCAGGGGTGCATCCAAACACCCAAAGTTAGAAGTAGAATAACGAATGGTCATACTTCATTATAATGTTGGGAGATAAATCATCTAAACTTCTTCAACAATATAATACTAGTTCCATTACACAAGACAACTACATAAATAAAATGAATACAATATAAATATTGTAGTTAAACCATTCTTAATTGAATTAATGAAAGATAAATAAATAATATATGAGAATTATGGAGAGACTTCATCTAATAAGTTAGAATAATAAATAAAAAGATATCATTAAGAATGTTATAAAAGGAATATATATCTAAACTAGGAAATGGGATTCAATATACAAGAAAAATAGTTTAGAAGTAAATATCCAAAGAATCAAAATGTAAAGTCAGTTATTTAAAAGAATATCATATCTAGTAATAAAATAATTAAAAATCAACCAAATAGAAAATAGTTAAAAAGAATTTCGTTTAATTGACATCCAAAACAAAACAAACTTGAGTAGTTTGTTAAATAGGTAAGAATAATAAAGATCTCATTAATATAATTAGATATAAGTTAATAACTCAAACACACTCACTGAAACTTAGTAGGTAAAATGATTATCTTTTATATAAAGCTTCTCAAAGAATAGTTGGGAATTTAAAGCTTCAAATATAAAGGTATAAATGAATATGAAGTTGCTTTAAGTTATCATCTTCATTCCAGAAAATGTGAGTCCACAAGAGGGTTTCAAATAATTAATCTTATAGGTAATGGTGAATCAAAGAAGACGTAAATTGGGAATAACTGGTATATAATCACTTCATTATCAAATCACTTCACATATTTAAACTAATAATCTGAAAGGTTAAAGGTCTAGGGGCTACCTCTAGTAGTAGAGTTCCAGGAGAACTAGTGATGCTGCTCTCCAATGAGAATGTTGAGTGCTGAACTCATGAGCTCTGTCTATAAAGAGGTTGAAACCAACGAGCTAACCAATGAGACTACTCTCACAGCTGGGATTGATCCCAGAATGGTAAAAGGGTAACAGTCTTAAAAACTTGCCAACTTTAGAAAATAAAAATGATAGTATATATTATTATGTTATATATATATGAATATATGAGATATATAGAATATATATTATATATTATTTATAATGCTTAATAAATATAAAATCATAACATTGAAAGGTGTAGTATTATATAACAATAAGACTCAAGAATCATAAATCATATAAATAAAAGTCATACTCAAGATTAATACATAGGTATACTAAAAGATTTAATACAATTAAATGATTGTGAAAATTAAATGTATAAATGATTAAATGAAGTAATATATAAACATTGTTAACAGTTCTGGGTATATCCTGTCAGTTTTAAATAAAGATTGTAACAATCAAGTCAATAATAGAGCAACCCACTTGAAATATAATAACTAATACATAACAAGAATATGGTTTAAATCAAACCCATAAATTGAAGGTTTTTGAAATAATGAACAAAATGATTAGTTTATCAACATACAGTAACAATTTGATATCCAATAATAAGTAGGAATACTTATTTTTTTAAATAAAGAATGGTTAGTATATAAGAAAAGAATGGTGAAATAACTTAACTAAAGTATTTAGATATTTATTTAAATATAGTTAAATATATAATTTGTAAAGAAAAGTCTGATTCATACTTAAAACAAAGATTATAATTTTAAAGTTTACTAAATGTTTAAAAATATTTTTTAAAGTCTCTTATGCTTAGAGTTGATATGATACAAGAGTATTTAACTATAATACACACATAGTCCAAATGTATATCCCATGATTAATAAAAATATGTTCTGTAAATATATAGAAAGTCTAAGCTTTTATTTGACAATAAAAGAACTATTACAAAATATCAGGACAACAGAGGGTGGAATGAATCATCCATCCTTGAGAGTAACTTCCAAGTTTCTTCCAAGTCCATATATATGGTCTAGCTATCTTCCTACATTTGATGATCAATGTCTAGACAATAAGAAATCAAAATTTAATAGAAATAAAGAAATAAACAGTATAAATAAAGAGTAACTATAATGGGTAAGATCATCTATGTAATTGAAAAATATAACATTACTGAAAACAACTAAAGAAGATCTGAAAGTATAAAGAGATTTCCACATTTGAAAACAAGAAAGTAGGTATGGAAAGTGGTGTACCCCACCACCTTCCTGGAAAGACGTAAAGATTGTGAGGTTTGTTACGTCTG